>JAOYMZ010007129.1:0-22417 GCA_025802335.1 Pinguicula primuliflora
ACTAGACATGTGATACCCTGAATCCGTCTCTTCAAGAACAGGGTGTGATCAGCATTGCTCTGAGTATAGCCATATTTCCTCATTATCGTGGTAAACCATCCGAACTATGCTCTTGGAGACTGCTTTAACCCATATAATGCTTTCTTCAGACGACATACTTCATTTTGGGTGAAATCCTGTAGAAACCCCGGCGGTCCCTCCATATATACCTCCTCATTTAGATCTCCATGTAGGAACAAATTTTTCACATCGAACTGGTGTAAGTGTCAATCTCGGTTTGCTGCAATAGAGAACAGAATCCTGATAGTGTCAAGCTTGGCTACTGAAGAGAAGGTCTCAGAGTAATCAATCCTTTATGTCTGGGTGTAGCCCTTGGCTATGAGTCTGGCCTTGTATCTTTCGATCGAACCGTCAGCATTTCTTTTTACTGTATAGACCCACCTGCATCCTACAGGTTTCTTTCCAGTGGGAAGTCGACACTTTTCCCATGTTCCATTCTTTTCAAGAGCTTTCATCTCATCCTCCATTGCCTTCTTCCATTTAGGTCTGACCAAGGCTTCCACCTCGTTTCGAGGTAAATCATCATCATCTATCGCGGTTGTAAAGGCTCGTGCCGGCTCAGCAAGACTCCCCCTGATTAGATCAACTATAGGATACCTCTTACTCTTCGCATCAAGGACTGGTGTAAGCTTCCTTGGTTTCATCCCCTGGTGGTCCTGTGCGGAAGAGTATACTTGGGTGTGGCAGGATCAGGTCATGTGTCATGGTCAGTCATAGTATCCAAAGAATACAAAGTCTCAAAGGGTGCAGGATTTACCTGGATATCAGTCGAAGGATCTGATTGAGATGGCTCCTCACGATCTGGTCGTATTATGTCGATGACGTCTCCTGGAGAAGTCGGCCTTCCTATCTCATAAACTGGCTCTGGTGCGTGAGGCACATGAGTGGATGTAGTTGAGGTGGACGGTCGAGGGGTAGAGTCAGATCTGGTTGTTGGTGCGTGAGGCAAGTGGACGGACTGTGGCAGACAAGGTAGGATAAGCCAATCGAGTGAGTCTACCAACCCTTTCTCCCCCTGACTCACAGATTGGTTGGACGACAGATAGTAGTACTCAGTTTCAACAAAATTGCAATCCATAGTAGTGGTAAGCCGCCCTGTTTTCGGGTTGTAACATCGGTAACCTTTTTGTAGGCTCCCATAGCCAACAAAGACACATTTTTCGGTACAAGCATCAAACTTGAATCTGTGAACCCGAGGGAAATGAGTAAACACCGTGCACCCAAACACCCGTGGAGTTATTGACATAGGTGGAGGTACGCGTGTAAAATTCGATAGAACTTAGATTGGGGTTCGGAACTTCAGAATTTGAGTAGGTAGTCAGTTCGCCAAGAAGACCGACGTGGCTAGGACCTCGGGCCACATATACGTCGGGACATGGGATTCAAGCATTAGGGCCCGAGTAATCTCAAGTAATGAACAATTTTTTCGTTCGGCTACCCCATTCTGTTGGGGAAAATAAGGACACGAGGTCTGGTGCAGCATCCCTGTCTTAGAACAAAAAGCTTGTATTTGATGATTAACAAACTCACCCCCATTATCCGACCAAAGGGTTTGAATTTTAGTGTGAAACTGAGTAAGGACCATTTGATAGAAGAAGAAAACTTGTCAAAAACTTCGGATTTATTTGTCATAAAATATACCCAAGTCATACGCATAAAGTCATCGATAAAGAGCACAAAATACCTAAGTTCTTGTCCCCCCCCAATGGGTGCGGGACCCCAAACATTAGAGTGAACTAAGGAAAACATATGAGGAACACGAATATGTTTAGATAAAAACGGTTTTCTTTTGCTTTTCGCCAAAAATAAGTCATAATTAAAAGGAATACTGGAAAGTTTAGGAAATAATCGACGGAGATAGGAGTGAGAAGGGTGACCCAGACGACGATGTCATAGCAAACTTTGTGGATCAGGTGATTCATGGGTCAATAGGGTTTGTGCTTCGGAGGCGACTTCATCAACATAATACAAACCATCTCGTTCGGTACCACGCCCAATTATTTCCTTCGAATGGATATCCTGTAAAATGCAGAACGTTGGATACATTAGTACCACATAGTTTAATTCCTTTGCAATGTGGCTAATAGAAAGCAATTTGTAAGACAGTGATGGCACGTATAGGCAGCGAGATAATTTAATAGATGGAGAAATTACAATTTTTCCTGCGCCCTTTACGGGAGAAAATGCACCATTCACCATCTGAACCATTTTCTTGTGGGTTTTCTGCTTCTCGACAATATCTGATAGGTCATGTGTGATAGTATCTGTAGCTCCGCAATCAAAAATTCATTCATTTTTCTTCATGGCACCGGACTGTGTTGCAACTTGGGCCACATAATTTTTCTGAAATTTAATTCTGGCCGTGGGCCTCACTTCTGTCTATCAGGGCCGTGTTTTTTTAGAAGGAATGGCTTGTTTTGTATTTCTCGGCCCAGATACATTATCCTGATCCGACCCTTCATCATATCCATGGAAATGACCAAAGCATCCCTCGTGGAAATACTTAGGTTGGTAAATTTATAGTTTTCTCTTTCCTATGTATACCTGGTCATGTTTTCTCGCCTGGGCTGTCATGAAGTCGGGTCTCAATGTCACTTATACGGATCCCATGCCCTTCATTCATTGCTGCGACATCGTCTGACGAGTTTTCCTCTGGTGCGTACGGTCCGCCGTCAGACACGGCTGCCTGGCTTCCACGCCATCCATAATTTGCCCAGCCCCCTCTTTTGCCATCACAATTAGAACCCTGGTACCGATTTAGTTTCCAACAATCTCTTTTCCAGTGTCCGTGAATCTGGCAGTATACTCAGAAGGGGAGCCGTAATGATGGTCCTCCGTGATGTATGACTGGTTCTGACTGGCGTTCTGCTAGATGAGGCGAGTTTTTGATGAATTTCATCTCAGTGTCCCTTTCTGTCCCTGGTCTGTAGATCGCTAATCGAGTACCAATTCCGCCCAATGATGGTTGATTTGATCCGCTGGAGGCCGTATCGAGTGATGCTTTCCATATCTGACGACACGTCGCCTCCCGTCGAATCGTCGTGTTTGTGACCTCAACTGAGGGTAGTGGAGATTCCTTCAGGATATCTCTTGTGGTTGTTTCAAGCTCAGGGCTGAGTCCGGCTAAGAACTTGAAAAGTCGATGTTCAGAGTGAATTCTGTTATATGTCTCAATATCCTCAGTACACCTCATCTGATTTGGCCTCCTGCGGTCGATTTCAGTCCACAAGGTGTTACAGGATGTGTAATATTCCTCCAATTGTGTAGTCCCTTGCACAATCCTGTCCGCCTTTGTAATTAAATTGAATATCTGCAGACCATCTACTCCTGTGTTGAAAGTTCGATCC
Organism: Pinguicula primuliflora; assembly: GCA_025802335.1. Classification (NCBI taxonomy): domain Eukaryota; kingdom Viridiplantae; phylum Streptophyta; class Magnoliopsida; order Lamiales; family Lentibulariaceae; genus Pinguicula; species Pinguicula primuliflora. The sequence goes on from JAOYMZ010007129.1 coordinate 3,408, forward strand.
AGAATTTTCCACAACTCAAACGAGTTTGGATGGTAAATAAATTGATTTACCAGTCTTCTTTCGATGGATATGGTTATCCACTGAAAGACTTGTGTATCGTGTTTCCTCCATGTCAAGTATCCTGGATCTATCTTCGCAGGTTCTCGGGCGTCACTGGTAATATACTCTAGGCGGCCCCTTCCGATGATGGCAATCTCCATCATCCTAGCCCACAGTACATAGTTATTCCTATCCAATTCATGTCGACGATGACTGCTGCCTCGTCGTGTTCTTTCGACTTGGTTTCATTCTGAGACTCCATAAGTTGTGTGAACTGCTGAGACAGGAAGTTTTGGACCTCCTGTCGAGGAAGCATGATTTCTGTGCTGGTAGTTGTCTTCTTCATCTCGTCAAGGCTCATGTTTCTGCCGGAAAACGATTTGGAGTTTAGGAACTATGCCTGCTCCAATACCATATAACGATGTTTGTGTTTGATTATGTGAGGAAGAAGACACGATTTACGTGGTTCGGGATGAATTCCCCACTCTATGGTTGGATCTCTTGATCCTTCTCTTTCTCTTGTATTTTTTCATCATATTTTCTAGGGTACGTATAGGGCTTCAACACCCAATCTCCACTCACCCTCAACTCCCTATAATTGCGGGATTATGCTCTATCAAGTCCCTGATTTCCGGGATCTAGATAAGGAAGGGATTCATACATATCCCTTCTTTATTTACACATATAAAATCCTAACACTATCCATATTGTCCTCCAGATTTCCTCACCTTGTTTACTGTTTTGCAACTTCATGTGCTCCATCAAAGATTCAGCCATCGTCGATAAAGGTTTGTGATGTGTATTCAACCAGGAATATATCTGCTACTATATTAGCTGAGCATGCTCACAACCAAAGAACATATGCTCCACAGTTTTCACAGTTTCCGCGCTTTATTTATTACTTTAATTAAGCATAAATAGCAACTTAATAAATTCACATAAATTATAAAATATTTGCATGAAATTATTCTTGCTACTGGGCACATGATTTTGAAATCCTACTATTTTTCAAAATGTTAAGTATTCTTTCATAATAAATATATTATAAGTTATCCATCCCCTATATTTTTTTTGATGCCTATGGTATCCTTGTACATTCCTGTCATCGACTAATCCATAGGGGTTCTCACGCGGCGACCTCCACCAGTGAACCGGGCGAATTGCGGGCCGAAACCCGAGGTCGTGACCCAAGCGAGTTCTTTGTTGCCAGTGGGATTCGACCCCCAACCTCTAGTGAAAAGTTGAGGTTCTCTGCCACTAGGCTAACCCGCTTGGGTTCCATCCCCTATATTTAATCCATCTTGCCTTCTAAACTCACGCTATAGGTTTAAACTTTAAAGTGCAAGAATAATAATGCTCTTTGTACCTTCAATTTTGACACACTTTCATAAACCCCCTTATGTGGCAACCAGCACAACCACACATTAAAACATGAGTGTGGTTATGTGTGTGGTTATGATGGGTGCCACATAAGGTGGTTTATGAAGTATGTCAAAGTTGAAGGTACATGTAGCATTGCAAATACCGAAAGTGAATGAATTTTTTTAGAAAAATGCTAGGATTACAAAATCCATTTTATACAAAATTTTGTAACTTGTGAAACAACAACTTTTCAACAACAAATCTACAACAAAACGACAATAACGGTTGTACACCTTTTTTACCACGTTTTGGATTGTGGGTTGACACTTCCTTTTTTGTCTTTTCATTTGAATATTATACTATTATTTTGATTATTATTTTAATAAATTTTTCATCTTTTGAAATATATGATGAAATGCTTATTGTTTGCCGAAACGAAGACTGATGTAATTATTAGTGCATTGTGCCTTTTCATTTTACATCGACTTCATATAGTTTCGATTTACTTATAATTTAAATATTCTGTTATTATTTGAGGTGAGTTTATAGTTGAGACTAAAATGATAGAATTTTTCTTGCGGGGCGGGTTGCGACACGCGCAAGCCACACGAGTGACATTTTTATTGTGGCTTGAACCAAAGGTAACGAAACTTACAATCCATTTTTAAATAAAGTTAGCATTTAGGGTTTATAGGGTTACGGTTTGTGTGAATTTTAAAGATTTATTGAATGATTAAATTTTAGTTTTAAACCTAGCCAAACAAATTTATGTTTGGCCCAAAAAAGTCCCCGAGTTGAATCCCGTGCCAACTCTAGAATAGGCCCGTAATTACTTATAAGCATAAATATAAATTTAAAAATCCAACAAAAATCTGTAACTTAGTTGCTCTTTTATAGAATCTATTCATTACTTTCATTTTTAACTGGGAATATATATTTTATATTGATAAGCTCAATTTTCTAGCATTTTCCCAATGTCCTGCAAATTTTGGAATGAAACCCAAATCAAAGCCCAAAAGCTTACGCAAGCCCACTTGCTGTTTTCACATAATCTCAAGACCCATTGTTCCATTACCCAAGCCCAATTTTCCAACCCCGACCAAAATCCAACTATAAAAGACTCTCCCGCCCTAATTGATAATTCTTTCTTTCGGCAAGCAATTGAAAGACCACAATAAAATTACCTCTCAATAATGAAAGAAAGAATGCAAGCGGATGTTGACAGATCACACATCTTGGACCTTCACGTGTTGCTGACATTGTATGTCTTCAGTCCACCTCCTCGCTTCTCAGTTCTAATCTGATTTTGTCCCACTTGTACGAACCATCAAATGAACAAAATGCCCAGAATTTGTGTGAATCATATCATCTTTTTTAATAGGAGTCTCCGAACAATGGTCACTACATAAAGTTTGATGTACAGATAGGAGAGTAATGATGGTCACTACAACAAAAGAACAATGGTCACTACATCAAAAGAACAATGGTCACTACATCAATAGAACAAATCTGCCACAAAATGACAAACTAAATGCACGACGATTCAGATATATTCTCAACTAAACCAGGCCCATTGTTCCATTATTCTAGCCAATCCCCAATTTCCCGACCAAAATCTACTATAAAACAATCTCCAGCCCTAATTGGAAAAATTCCTCTTTCCGCAATTTCATATGGGCCATGAAAATTTTCAAGATTTATTGAATGATTAAATTTTAGTTTTAGACCTAGTCAAACAAATTTATGCTTAATTACCAAAAAAAAAAACAAATTTATGCTTGGCCCAAAAAAAGTCCCCGAGTTGAATCCCGTGCCAACTTTAGAATAGGTCCCTCATTACTTATAAGCATAAATATAATCTTAAAACTCCAACAAAAACCTTTAATTTAATTGCTCTTTTATAGAATCTATTCATTACTCTTTTTTTAACTGGGAATATATATTTTATATTAATAAACTCTATTTTCCAACATTTTCCCAAGATCCAACAAATTCTGGAATGAAACCCAGGCAAAGCCCAAAAGCTTACGCAAGCCCACTTGTCATTTTTCACATAATCTAAAGGCCCATTGTTCCATTACCCAAACCCAATTTCCCGACCCCGACCAAAATCCAACTATAAAAGACTCTCCAGCCCTAATTGATTATCCTCTTCTTTCGGCAAGCAATTTGAAACGCCCCAATAAAATTCTCTTCCAATAATGTGAAAGAGAGTACAGGCGGATGTTGCCAGATCCCGCATGTTGGACCATCACGTGCTATTGACCTTGTAAGTCTTCAGTCCCCCTACTCGCTTCTTAGTTGTAATCTGATTTCGCCCCACTTGTACGAACCATCAAAGAACAAAATGCTCAAAATTTGTGACGATTTGTGTGAATCATATCATCTTTTTTAATAGGAGTCTCCGAACAATGGCCACTATAACAATGATCACTACATAAAGTTTGATGTACAGATAGGAGAGTAACAATGGTCACTACATTAATAGAACAAATTTGCCACAAAATGATAAACTAAATGCACGACGATTCAGATATATTCTCAACTAAACTAGGCCCATTGTTGCATTATTCTAGCCAATCCCCAATTTCCTGACCAAAGTCTACTATAAAACAATCTCCAGCCCTAATTGGAAAAATACCTCTTTCCGCACTTTCATATGGGCCGTGAAAATTTTCCAGATTTATTAAATGATTAAATTTTAGATTAAGACCTAGCCAAACAAATTTATGCTTGGTCCAAAAAAATCCCCGAGTTGAATCCCGTGCCAACTCTAGAATAGGGCCATCATTACTTATAAGCATAAATATAATTTTAAAAATCCAACAAAAACCTTTAATTTAGTTGCTCTTTTATAGAATCTATTCATTACTTTCTATTTTAACTAGGAATATATATTTTATATTGATTAATTCCATTTTCTTGTATTTTCCCAACATAATCTTTAACTAGGAATGAAACCCAAGCAAAGGCCAAAAGTTTACGCAAGCCCACTTGTCATTTTTTCACATAATCTAAAGGCCCATTGTTCGATTACCCAAGCCCAATTTCCCGACCCCGACCAAAATCCAACTGTAAAAGACTCTCCATCCCAAATTGATAATACTCTTCTTTCGACAAGCAATTTGAAAGACCCCAATTAAATTCTCTCCCAATAATGGTAGAAAGAGTACTGGCGGACATTAACAGATCGCGCATCTTGGACCTTCACGTGCAGCTGATATTATAAGTCTTCAGTCTCCCTACTCGTTTCTCAGTTCTAATCTAATTTCGTCCCACTTGTATGAACCATAAAAAGAACAAAATGCCCAAAATTTGTGTGAATCATATCATCTTTTTTAACAGGAGTCTCGAAAAAATGGTCCTACAATAATGATCAGTACATAAAGTTTGATGTACAGATAAGAGACTAGCAATGGTCACTACATCAAAAGAACAATGATCACTACATTAAAAGAACAAATCTATCACAAAACTACAAAATAAATGAACGACGATTCAGGTATATTCTCAACTAAACCAGACCCATTGTTCCATTATTCTAGCCAATCCCCAATTTCCGGACCAAAATCCACTATAAAATAATATTCAGCCCTAATTGAAAAAATTCCTGTTTCCGCAACTTCATATGGACCGTGAAAATTTTCAAGACTTGTTGAATGATTAAATTTAAATTTTTGATCTAGCCAAACAAATTTATGCTTGGCCCAAAAGAGTCCCCGAGTTGAAACCTGTGCCAACTCTAGAATAGGTCTGTCATTACTTATAAGCATAAATATAATTTTAAAAATCCAACAAAAACCTTTAATTTAGTTGCTCTTTTATAGAATCTATTTATTACTTTCCTTTTTAAATGGGAATATATGTTTTATATTGATAAAGTCTATTTTTTCAGCATTTTCCCAACATCCTACATATTCTGGAATGAAACCCAAGCAAAGGTCAAAAGCTTACGCAAACCCACTTGTTGTTTTTCACATAATCTCAAGGCTCATTGTTCCATTACCCACGCCCAATTTCCCAATCCCTACCAAAATCCAACTATAAAAGACTCTCCAGCCCTAATTTATAATCCTATTCTTTTGGCAAGCATTTTGAAAGACCCCAATAAAATTCCCTCCCAATAAAGGCAGAAAGAATACAGGCGGACGTTGACAGACCACACATCTTGGACCTTCACATACTGCTGACATCGTAAGTCTTCAGTCCCCCTACTCGCTTCTCAGTTCTAATCTGATTTTGCCCCACTTGTACGAACCATCAAACGAACAAAATGCCTAGAATTTGTGACGATTTGTGTGAATCAAATCATCTTTTTTAATAAGAGTCTCCGAACAATGGTCACTACTTAAAGTTTGATGTACAGATAGGAGAGTAACAATGGTCACTACATCAAATGAACAATGGTCACTACATCAAAAGAATAAATATGCCACAAAACAACAAACTAAATACACGACGATTCAGATATATTCTCAACTAAATCGGCCCACTGTTCCATTATTGTAGCCAATCCCCAATTTCCCGACCAAAATCCACTATAAAAGAATCTACAACCCTAATTGGAAAAAAACATCTTTCCGCAATTTCATATGGGCCGTGAAGATTTTCAAGATTTAATGAATGATTAAATTTTAGTTTTAGACCTAGCCAAATAAATTTATGTTTGGCCTAAAAAAGTCCCCGAGTTGAATCCCTTGCCAACTCTATAATAGGTCCGTCATTACTTATAAGAATAAATATAATTTTAAAAATCCAACAAAAACCTTTAATTTAATTGCTCTTTTATATAATCTATTCATTACTTTCTTTTTTAACTGGGAATATATGTTTTATATTGATCAATTCTATTTTCTAGCATTTTTCCAACATCCTACAAATTCTGGAATGAAACTCAAGCAAAGCCCAAAAGCTTATGCAAGCCCACTTGTCGTTTTTCACATAATCTCAAGGCCCATTATTTCATTACCCAAGCCCAATTTCCCGACCCCGACCAAAATCCAACTATAAAACACTCTTCAACCCTAATTGATAATCCTCTTCTTTCGGCAAGCGATTTGAAAGACCCCAAAAAAATTCTCTTCCAATAATGCCAGAAAGAGTATAGGCGAACATTGACAGCTCGCACATCTTGGACCTTCACGTGCTACTGACATTGTAAGTCTGCAGTCCCCCTACACGCTTCTCAGTTCTAATCTGATTTCGCCCCACTTGTACATAGAGGATTATTACAGACTGCTGTCCTCATCCATAGGGGTAGATAGCAATGAACTTGGTTTGTGATTCTCCCCATATGTTTGGGTAGAGAATCATTGCAGGCTGCTCTCCTCATATTTGGGGGTGGAGAGCAGTAACTCTTGATTGCGGTTCTCCTCATAAATGAGGGTAGAGAATCGTTGCAGAAGACTTTCCTCATGCGTGAGAGCGAAGAGTCGTAGTATGTGACTAAGGATGAGCTATGGGCTATTAATGACCCCCTCCTAAGTGTGGGGGTGAGAGAGTTACCTAAGTGGATGTGAAGGTTGACTACCTTCAATGAAAGAAGTTTGTCTATCTTTCTAGAGCATCCACAAGATGAAGGTATGCACATATGCCAAAAATAAATGCACAATTTATATTGTGGAGTAAGTACACCTGAAAGAACTATGTACTTGACATAAGATTAGTGACCCGAGCCCAAATGAGTTCAAGACATAGTTCACTCACAGGACCAGTGTTGTAATCTTATCTCACAACTTGTCAATTCAAATCTAAAGATATTGACATTTAAATACAGTGTTCTTCCTTTGCTCAAACAAAAGACATTCTATGTCATTTGTGCGGGATTGTTGAAAGAATATCTTAGAAATGTACTATTCATTATTGTCCCACATTGGTTTGAGAAAATGGGTAGAAAGGATATAAATACATTTACCCATTATTGGGTTATGTAAAAATTGTGAGGAGTTGGGTCATGCCACACGTGCACGCCGCCGCCGCCGTCCGGTCCGGTCTGCTCCGCTACGCTGCTCCTCTTGGGTCCATCTATCTTTTTAGGTCATGGAAAAAGCAGAAAATAATTTTTAGACTAGTAGGAGAAGAAATATTTTGTGGGTCAAAATGTGTTACGCATTTTTGGGATGTTGGGAACCCAACAGAGCTTGTTTGAGTAGGATACAAACTCTTGCAGTTCCTATCTATAAATATGATTCTATTTGGGGGTTCTAAACACACACGAGATTTTTGCATACACACGAAATATCTATTTCTCTCTACGGGTTCGACTTTGAGCAAAGGGTTACAGTGTCTTCTCCAACTTCTGGCCATGAGTGCCCGTGCTCGGAAGTGGCTGTGTAAACCTTCTGGAGCGATCGGCGTTTGACGATCTGCACCACGATTGTGCCGAAATTATTTTCAAGATAGTGTGTGCGTCCACGACACAACTTGAAAAGCGAATTCGATAAGTCCTCGTTTTTCGATATTTGTAGTATATTACCAACAATGGGATGGATAGTAAAATATTTTTTCAGGACAAATGTGTTGCCCAAATAAAAGGTGATGTTATTGGGTGGAATTTAGTGAAGGTCTGAATTTTTTCTATTTATTAATTTCTCCCATCCTTTATAAAATTATAAATAATAATAAACTTTGATTTCCAGTAATGAACAAATACCTAGCAAAATCATTTCAAATACTTCTATTATCAATTTACATTTTTCTCTGTTTTTTTGTTAATATATATATATGTTCATGGCCAAAATGAACATAAATTATGGGAACCATAACAGTATCATAAAGATATCTGTGTGGATTACATTACTCGTTTACACAAACGACAAAATAGTTGAAGGAAATCGCATCTACTAATCAACCAGTAAAGTGATACAATTTCGCAAGTGAAGGTTCAGGGGTTGAAATCCACCCATCCTAGGCAGGTATTGACCGTAGAATTATATCAATAAGTTTGAGTCCATTTCAGGGACAATTTCATTGTTATGGGGAATTGTTGAAAATTTTAGTCATTTCCTAGATATTCCACTTGGACTTCGCATAAGGCTATCTACAAAGGGGAAGGGAAATTTCCCTCCCCCCATGGGGGAACCGGTTGCCGGTTCCCCCAACTTTCCACCACGTGAAGTGGTGGATCTCTCCACTCTCTTTCCACCATTTAATATTAAAAAAAATTAATAAATTAAAATAAAATATTTTATAATCAATTAAAATATATTATAATATATAAAATAAATTAAAATATATGAAGTGGAATATGGAGGATAGATTAGATAGAGAAAATATGGGTGTAGAAAAGATCAGGTTGAGTGAGAGAAAAGTGAGTTGATGTGATAGGTGTAGATAAAAAGGGAGGAAACTTCCTCCATGGTTGCGGACAGCCTAAGGCTGCAGGTGGAATAAAAAATATTAGCAAATTATATATGATGCTTGGTTGAATGAAATGTTGATATCCAAGTAAAATACAAAATATGTGGAAATATTTTAATTATATGTAATATATATTAATTGTTAGTATTTTAAACACAATTGATATACATATATATAAAGTGTTTCTAGGTCGTATTCATAATAGTATACAATGTTATGATTTCAGTTATGACAACCGAAATTGGTCATACCGTTGAAAAATTTATATATACAGGAGATTTAAAATCCCATATTTTAGTGCAGTTCCGACAATATTATCGTCGAAAATTTCTAAACTCTAATAAAGTACTACTTAACTCAAGAAAAAAATGTGTAACGAAACTACTGGGGACAAAGCTATCAAAATCAAGTTGCAACATAGAATTTTTGATCTCCTATATATAAGCTTTCCAATAAAGTGATCAATATTGATTGACATAACCAAAATCATAATATTATGCCATTGTGAATACTAGAATTTTTGTTTACGTAATATGTAAATATAATATATATAGGAAAGATATGTGAGAAAGTTGCAAAAGAATTCTGTAACTTTGAAATCTAAGTATAAGATTTATGAGTATTGATCTCTATTAAAGTAGGGGAATTTAGAAGGTAGATGTTTTTCCTCCTTAAAATCTATCCATTCTCCATAACTTCTTATATAAAAGAGAAGCTATATAAGAATTTTTTACAACCATAGGCTGGGTTTGGTGTCCAAATTTGGTAGGGTTACTTGTAGGATTTCGGGGTTATCCCTATCAACCCACCGTTTGGTATCCATTTTATAAAAAATAATCTGCCCGGGGATTACATTCCGGGCAGGGTTAATTGGGGGACAACTCTTGATTTTTTGTCCCTCCTTGCAGTAGGGTTTGCGGAGTCCGTCACTTATCCTGCCCGGTGAAATTACATCTCCAACCATCAACGCCATCTTCGCGAAATCCATCTTCGCGACCTCCATCTTCGCGACCTCGACTGGGCGACCTCCATCTTCGCGACCTCAACTGGGCGACCTCCATCTTCGCGACCTTGACTGGGCGACCTCCATCTTTCATCCCTAAACCTCCGACTTCCAACATAAGATTATCCAGGTTTGGCTAAATTCTTCTCAATTCTGTCATCCTCTTTGACACCGACTGAAATTTAGGTACATGTGTTTAGAAAAAAAAGGTAACCAGTAAATTATGGAAATAAATTGGGGTATTTCTTCATTGTCGTGTAGCTTCAAGCTAAGTGCTTATGTAAAATATATATGTATGTACATATATGTATCACTGCAACTTCGTCTACAATGTAATGCTTTTACGTTGGCAAGGGAGATGTAAATGCTCATCTTGCCATGGATGATACGATGGTCTTTTAGGTGTTGGGAAGAAATTTTTTTGGAAGCAAGTTAGTAACTATTATGTTAAAGCTGGCTATTGAATTTTCTTAAATTTTATGGCGATATGGTTTGAAGTTAGACATTTATTGATATCATATATTGTGGGACTCTTCATCTTTAATCCCTTAATCTCGAGAGTGGGCACTGTTGCAATGTAGTCTTGGTTATTTTGCTTCCTGACTCCTGGAAAATAGTTTATGTCAAGTACAAACTGTGTGTTAAGCCTTACCAGGATAAAAATTGAGGATGCAGTTGTTTTAAGTGTAAAAATTGAGGATCAGGATACTTTCGAGAGGGACTTTTTCCAACTGAAGCCTTACTATACAGATGTTGGGTAAGCATGCTACTTACTGGTATTTTCTAAAGACATGCCTATATCTGCAATTTAGGTACATGTGTTTATTCTTCTTGTCAGGATAACATTGCTGTTGTTATAGATAATTAGGAATGTGATGCTGTTGTTATAGATAAAGCTTCTGATAAAGACATGCCTATATCTGCAAATATAAAAGTGATGCTGTTGTTATAGATAATTAGGAATGTGATGCTGTTAGGTGATTTTGAGAAAAGTCTTGGTAATGAATTTGTATCTCACTGTTGGAAAAAAGGAACTCTACATTTGATAGAAATCTCGTGTGAGGACTTACTGTCAGTTTTTTGATTCGAGACCTAGTAGTTGTTACTTTCGAGTTCTATTGAATTTACATGGAAGACGACTAGCTCTTGACATCGATTTATATGTTAGTATTCTTCATTTTTGTAGGTTTCAAACTAATGGACAGTGAATTTGATGCGGCCGAAATGATCTCAGACAACTATGACGATGATGAAGTACCAACAACCAGATCCACTTCCAGTCTTAGGAGGCCATTTAAGAAACCCGCGGCAAAGAACAAAGCTAAGGAAAAGGTGGACGCTGAAATTGGAAAGAAGGTCTACATGAACCCTGCCGAAGAAAAGCTTCTCCTGTCAACGATGATAGAGCTAAACCATGTTGGGTGGAAGTCAGGGCAGGGATGGAGGCCAGGTACATATGAAAAATGTGCAGCCAAGATAAGGAGCCAAGTTCCCGAGAGCAGGGTGAGGGGCTCCAATGTAGACAATAAATTGCATGTTTGGGCAAAAAATTACAGGTTGATTTCAGAATTTGCGAATAGAAGTGGGGTGGGCATTGACCAGAGTACCCATAGCATTGTCGTGGACTCTAAGGATATATGAAAAGAGTTAAAAAAGGTACTATGGATTCTGGTTATGGATTATGGGTTATGGTTATGTTATGAATTATGTTTATGAATTATGGTTATGGTTAATGTTATGCATTATGTTACGGTTATGAATTATGCATTATGGTTATGGTTATGGTTATGTTATGGTTATGAATTATGGTTATGTTATTAATTATGTTATGATTATGCAATGGTAATGATATGATTATGTTAATTTATGGTAATTTCATGTTATGGTTATGCTTATTTGAAGCTAGCATTTGTTGTGTTGATCACCTTTTTTTATTGTACCAGTCAAATAGCAAGTTCTTGATGCTGCGGGGAAAATTTTTCCCCTATTACGAACAGTGGGCTGAGTTGTTTGGTCAACATCGTGCTTCTGGTTCAGGTGCAAGGGATCACGGGATCGCTGAAACACAACAATTGCCCGGAGAATTGGACCGAGATCATTAGTGAGTATGAGGAGGAGGAGGATCAACAGATTTCAGAAGCGAATTTGAAGGGAACCCCAACATCTGATAAATCCACAACGGCCTCACAAAATGGTGCTTCCCGTACAGTTAAGGCTCCTAAGAAGAAGGCCAAGGTAGAGGTGACCTCGGAGCTGGAATTAGGGGCGTCTAAAGCTTTGGCTTCGGTTGAGGCAGTATGTAAGGAACTACTAGCTACGAAGAAGAATGTTGTCGAAAAGGGTGGAGTGGACACGAAGAAAAATACGTTACTGAAGCAGGTAGAACTAATTGAAGAACTCACATTCACCCAGCAACTTCACATTGTTGAGAATATATTGAAGAATGACGAACAGTTTTGGATTTGGCAGATTTTGGATGATGATCGTCGCTGTAAGTTTGCTTTAGGGTTGATAGCAGGAGATTTCAACCGAGTTTATAGATTTGGATGCACTCTTACTGCGACTATGTTGATTATGTTCGGTTTTGTTGTGACTATGTTGTTACTAGTTTGTTTATGTTCGGTTTTGTTGCGACTTTGAGGCTGGTAGTTTGTTGCGACTATGTTGTTACTAATTTTGCTTTGTCACGACTTAGATGATGGTAGTTTGTATTGTTTTGCACTTACTCGTATTCTGTATGTTGCTCACGCTTTTATAAAGTGCTAATATGGTAAGGGCAAAATGATAAAAGTTATAAATTCTGTCCTAAACCCTTGTGTCATACTTGTGATACCAAATGGGCAGTTAAAGTTATCCCTCTTAAAACGCAGTTGTTACCGAAAAGGATTACTAAGGATTACTGAAGGATTCCCTTGGTTATCCTACAGTTTCCCAGAACCAGGTTTACTTTGTCTTGCATACCAAACCTAGTTTATATGGATTGAGTGGGATTGTAAAAATGTGAGATAAGTCAATCAACGTTCGGTATTCATGTTTGTAGCGGGATAACATTGACACATAATTACATGACTTTACACTAATGTCCCTTTCTTCTTCAAACCCATATTGAAGACACTGCAATCCCCGTTGAACCATGTTCGAGCTACAGCCCGACGAGAATCGTTTGGAATCCTTTGCGGCTGCAGATGAGTATTTACTATCGAATAATTGGATGGGTCGATGATATAACAGAAATTGATGTCTCAATTCGATGAAGAAGGAGAATTTGGTAGATTCCATGCACATGGAAACTGTTCGAGCAGACTAATTCGGAAAAAAGGAGGTATTGCAGGTTATTGCCTCTACAATTCAGAGCCTCTCAAGAATGCGCTTGAGACAAGAACTCTGGATGATTTTGATGTTGAGAAATAAATTTTTGTTGGAAAATCCAGTCAGTTTGAGGGAACTCCCGAGCCAACCCAAAGGTAGCCGACCTATTGAGCTCACTTATATTCGGAGCCATGGTGACTGCGTGCTGTAGGGAATTTCTCACCATTGAATTTTTGGGTCTAATTTGAAGAAGTATAAGGTCAATTTGAAGTTTATGACACCTGTATGGTGCGTGTGGAATATAAACATAATCTGCATATGATATGATTTACCCTTTTACGCACTCCGTTATGGGTGATCTTTATGGTCTTTGCGTCTGCTGTGGAGAGAGCTCCTTTTTTGCTATCAAGGGTGTGAAGTTACCGGAGGAACATTATGTTAGGTTGTTGATGATGATAGAATTGAATAACTATGTTAAAAATTCAAAGGATAACAAGTAGTTTTTCAGTGGGATTGTATAATGAGCCCATGTTAGAAGGATTGAGTAATCCCACATAATACAGGATTAGAGGCGGGTCGTAAGATTCAATCCTTCGACTTGGAAAAAATTATGTTGAATACCGAACATGTAATTAAAGTAGATTATTATCAGAATCATGAATTTATCATCAAGTTATCCTACTGCCGAACACACTCCACATGAATTGGAATGGGGTAAAGAGATTATTCGGATGAATGACACAGCATTTTATTTTGAAAATTAATATTCATTTTCTTTTAATTTATTTTTATTGAACTTTTACTTAAAACATGTATATAAAAAGAAATGAAAAAATAAAATAAAATAATTAAACCATCTAAACATGTTCTAATCTAGTCAATCATCATAAGATTTTTCACTTTATCATTCAACGGGGAAAAACATCATCTCAGCCAAATCCTATCAATAGATGGACTCGATTACCCTTCAAAATGGAAGAGTTATGTATGCCTTGATAGTTATGGCGTTTAAGCATGCATAGCCGAATTCTTTTCGCGGGTGATGACAACAATTTGGTTCGAACTCCATGCATTGGTCCAACCTGCTCTGACACAGGAGGCAAAAAAAATGACCACTGTGGCATGCAGGGACACCTCATGAAGGAGTGCTACTACCTCCATGGCTACCCATAAAATTTGCAGAACCGGCACGGAGGTGGAGTCGTAGAGGATTTCACTGCAACACAGTTGTCTGTCGTAGGTGAAGCAATTGACGGAGAAGATGATGAGTCTGGCTTCGCTGTGGTCGTAATTGGGGGGCGAGGATCCTTACCGCACCGAGGAAACATGGAAATGAGCTGATGGAGTCTCACGGAGATAGACCGGCCAGAACCTAGTGAAAGAAACGAGGAATACAAAATTGAGCAGAAGGAGGGTCACAGTAAAAAGGGAGCCATGTGCTCCTCTTCTTCTCATAACTTTATATCAACTTATTATTTCTCGGAAGGGTGTTTTGGTAATCTGGATAAATCAGAACATGGGCAAGTGAATTCATGTGCTAATGCATCGGGGGGCAAATCGAAGTGGGTATTTGATTGTGGTGCGACTGATACTGTGACATATGCTATCTCTGATTTGCATGCTAGCCAGGGACCCAAGAAGGGGAGTATCCAAACAGCAAATGGAGAGTTACTAAGGGCTGGGACTATTGAGATTACTCTGACACTCAAGCTATCTAACTGTCTATTTGTCCCAGACTTATCTCACAAGTTATTATCTATTAGTCACGTGACTCGAGAATTGAATTGCACTGTAACCATGTATCCCTCGTTTTGTGTGTTGCAAGATATCCGAACAAAGGAGATTATTGGTCGTGGTACTGAACGGGCTGGATTGTACTACATCGATGAATTGAGCCCATCTAAAACCCTCTCGTTCGTAGCTCTCAGGTCCAGAAAAATTGGTTGTGTCACCAACACTTAGGTCATCCTTCTGATAGCTATCTCAAGCAGTTATTTGCTTCATTATCTCGTTTTCCTATTGTCTGTAATTCATGTCATTGTGCTAAAGCTCATAGAGCATCGTTTACTTCAAGTATTTCCTGTACTAAAAAACCTTTTTCCTTGATTTATTCTGATGTTTGGGGCCCTGACCCAGTAGTTGGGGATAGTGGATTGCAATATTTTGTGTTGTTTATTGACGATTGCACTCGATTTACTTGGATTTATTTTTTGAAGAATAAAAGTGAGGTCGTTGAAAAATTTATTGTGTTTTATCAAATGGTGCGTACCCAGTTTGAAAAATCCGTCAAAATTATACAGTCCGATGATGGGGTGAGTTTGTTAATGAAAATATGTAAGTTTTTTGTAGCGAGCGAGGTCTTATTCATCAAACTACGTGTCCGTATACTCCTGAATAGAATGGGGTAGCAGAAAGAAATAATCAGTTTTTACCTGAGATAACCAAGGCTATTATGCTCGAAACTTACGTCCCGTTCATTTTTGGCCTGAAGCTCTAGCTACGGCAACCTATTTAGCAAATAGACTGCCCACTCAAGTCTTGCATTTTAAAATGCCTCTTCATGTGTTATCCTCTCTTACTAAAGTGCCTGCGTATTTTACTCTTGTTCCTCGTGTGTTTGGGTGTACAGTGTTTGTACATGAGGGACTACGCACCAAACTTGATCCATGTGTCTTGAGATGTATTTTTGTGGGATATGGTGTCCATCAGAAGGGGTAAAGATGTTATGAACCTATTTCCAGGCTGCTGTATACTACTCTCCACTGTGATTTTGTGGAAACAAAGTTCTACTTTAGTAAGCTATCACAATCTAGCGGTCAGGAGGAGAGACGAAGTGACTCACTAGATTGGATAAGCTTACCTCCACTTAACCCCCATAAAGAGCCTGATCCTCAGACAAAGCCATCCACTCCACCTCCCATGTCACTATCTCCAGACCTATCCATGACCTCTCAGCCATCCTCTGTGGTACAGTCTGGAGGCCTTGTAGTGTCTACTCCTGTTCCGGATATCATGGTAAGACCTTCAAATCCTATTATTACAGATTCAACTCACACATATTGTGATGATTTAGGTATTGATGAAGTCAACTGACCGACACAGATACTTCCGGATCGGTCTACCAGAGGTGTGGCAACCAAAAAATATATTGTTTATCATATACCTGGCCAGAAGAGAATCCAGTGGCAAATTTATTTCAAGAGAGATTCAAGCTGCTGCCAGAGCATTTTCGATGACTCTATATACAGAAGAAGTACCTGAAAGTGTTGATGAGGCCTTGAGTATATGTGAGTGGAGGAAGGCTATGGGAGTAGAAATGGAAGCATTGGAGAAGAGTGGTACTTGGAGGAAGTGCAGGTTACTTGAAAGGAAGAAACCAGTGGGGTGCAAATGGGTGTTCACTATAAAAAGGAAAGCTTATGGATCAGTGGAATGCTACAAAGCTAGATTGGTAGTAAAAGGATATACCCAGACCTATGGCATTGATTATTATGAGACATTCTTACCAGTAGCCAAGATGGACACGATATGTGTCCTATTCTCATTGGCAGCTAACTAGGGCTGGCCATTGCACCAGTTCGATGTGAAAAATGCATTCCTACACGGTGATCTTGAAGAATAAGTGTATATGGAGAGTCCACCAGGCTTCTCACAGTTCTTTGGTCAGGGGTAGGTTTGTAGGGTAAAGAAAACACTTTATGGTCTCAAGCAATCCCCGAGTGCCTGATCTGGTAGATTTACCCTGGCAATGAAGAGATATGGATGCCATCAGAGTAACTCTGATCACACATTATTTCTGAAGAAAAGAGCCCAAGGCATGACATGCCTTATTATTTATGTAGATGATATGGTCATAACAGATGAAGAAGGGGTTGTCAACTTGAAGATGAACTTATTCAGGAAATTTGAAATGAAGGACTTTGGGAAGTTGAAATATATTCTTAGCATTGAGGTGTTGAGATCAAAATGTGGGATTGACATCTCTCAGCTCAAGTACATCCTTGATTTATTACTTGAGACAGGATTACTAGATTGTAAACCAGGTGACTCTCCAATGATTCGGAATCACGGACTCTGGATTGTCGAGGGGGCCGACACCACTAGTAAGAACAGGTACCAATATCTTGTGAGTAAACTGATTTATTTGTCACATACTAGGCCTGATATTGCTTATGTTGTGGGGATAGTGAGTCAAGTCA
This sequence comes from Pinguicula primuliflora, assembly GCA_025802335.1. Lineage (NCBI taxonomy): Eukaryota > Viridiplantae > Streptophyta > Magnoliopsida > Lamiales > Lentibulariaceae > Pinguicula > Pinguicula primuliflora. Next base: position 20,679 of record JAOYMZ010007129.1, read on the forward strand.
TGCACTGCCCTCAGATAGACCATTGGGAGGAAGCCATACGGATTGTGAGGTTTTTAAAATGGACTACAGATACGAAGTCATGTTCAGAAATAATGGACATTTGAGAATGGAAACATATACTGATGCAGACTGATGCACATACAGTATGATATATTTGTCATGGTATGGCTCCCACTCAGATGGGCATGTCACGATCTTATACCATGCAAATGCAGCCATTGATAAAAACACCTAGTCTTTATCTTATATATTCGGCTTTAAAGCTTAATGTGAATCCAGTTATTTCACATTTGATTCTCTAGGAATCTCATTTCAGACCTACTGAAGCGACTGATTTCAACTCTATCAGTTTCAACCTTCCTACTACACAGGCATAAGGGTGATTCTCCGTGTGATAGGGCCAATCGTAAAGCTTTGTGACATTCTATATTGTGCCTTTATAACTGATTTGCAAACTCATAATAATTACATAACATGAAAAAGAAATGTCTTTCTATTTTACTAATCAATTCTTTACATAAACATGTCCTTTGTTACATGAAAGATATCGTCAAAACATACGAAGTCCTAGACTCATGATATGAGCTCTAAACACATCTCTAGGAATGGATTTGGTCATGGGATCTGCGACCATCTTTCCAGTTGGAATATACTTGATTGTGATATCACCCTTTGTTGAGCACATCTCGAACAAAGTGATATTTTCTCTGGATGTGCTTTATCTTTCTATGAAATTTTGGATCCTTAGAAAACTGTATCACTGCTGTATTGTCGCAATTTATCTCTACAAGTTCACGTGTCCTCGACATCAAATCGAGGTACTGAAGGAAATCCTTGAGCCAGAGTGCCTCTTGCACTACTACGCTACATGCGGCATACTCTGTTTCCATAGTTCACAAAGCAATGCAGCCTTATTTCTTGTTGTACCATGATATAGCTCCCCTACGAGGATGAAGGCATATCCAGAGGTTGACTTGGACTCGTCCAGGTCGCCTCCCCAATCAACATCCGTGTATCCTTTCAAGTGCAGATCCCCTCCTTGATAACACAGGACTAGGTCAGTCGTACTACGAAGGTAATGAAAGATCCTCTTAACTGTTTGCCAATGAGCAGGTCCCTTGTTGCTTTGGTAACGACTCACCAATCCAACCACGAAATAAATGTTCGGCCATGTAAATAACATGACATATATTCAACTTCCTATTGCACTAGCATAAGAAACTGTGCTCATCTCCTCCTTTTCATTATCTGTTTTGGGGGCATTGCTCAAGGCTTAGCGCCAAACTCGTATCAACTGGAGTATCAACAGGTTTTGAGTTATGCATCCTGAATCGCTCAAAGATTTTCTTGATATATATTTGTTGGGACAGACCTAACAATTTTTTAGAACGATTTCTGCAAATCTCAACTCCTAGGACATACATAACTTCACCCATATCATTCATCTCAAGGACAGAGGATAGTCATTTATTAATGGCGTTGATTTCTTCCATGTTGTTTCCAGCCAATAGTATGTCAATGACATATAGGGAAAGAAACACAATTCCTTTCTTCATCCTTAAGACATACACACAGTGGTCCTCGTCAATCATGGTAAAACCATAAGATATAATGACTTCATAAAATCAGAAGTACCATAATCTGGAAGACTATTTTAAATCGTATATGGATCTTTTGAGATGACACACTTTGTCTTCTTGTCCTGCTGAGACAAACCCAACAGGTTGATCCATGTAGAT
>JAOYMZ010007140.1:0-22410 GCA_025802335.1 Pinguicula primuliflora
ATTCCCTAGTCTTTACCTTTAAATTTAATTGCTTTAGTTGCTATTTTTATTTAATTAAAATTAAGAACAACTCCAAATGACTTTTGGTGTGTTTACAATAATATAGTCTGGTATTTAAATATTCACTTGTGCACTAATTCTCACCCCAAATTCTTCGAGAGTCGACTCAGTACTTCTTTACTCTCTATACGAGTTTAGAGTTGTCTTGGTATTATAAATGTAAATTTGGTAGGATTGTGACATTCCATATAATCCACATCAATAATCTCGAGGCCTGCGATGCAATTGAACAAGAGAGGAAAATATGATCAACGGTTTCGTGTTCGTCTTGGCATAGGGGGCAGTGCAGCGAAGCTGAGGTGTTCCCTTTCTTGGCAAGATTGTCCGTTGTGGGGATCTGATTGAGCAGAGTTTTCCAAGCAAAACTGGAGACCTTCGATGGTATGTTCTTTTTCCAAACTGCAGCAGCTAAGCAATTTTGCGGCGTAGCCAGTGTATTCTTCATGATTTTAGCATATATGTCACTCGTGGAGTAATTCATTGGTGTTGTATTTTGCCATGCCCATTTATCCTCAGCATCGGCCGGGGGAGGGGCCTGCTCCAACAATTGCAGCTAACTCTCCATCTCCAATAATTCCATCTCACTGCACGAGCGGTTCCATAGCCAGGCCCAATTCCAGGTTTGTTCAAATCTCCCTTTGTCTAGTATCTTTGCTTGTTTATCCACTGCATTTGAGAATAGAACTGGGTATTGCTGTGCAAATGTCTTGTTCCCGATCCAAAAATCCAGCCAGAACTTCGTGCATTCCCCATTTCCCATTATAACTCTCGTGTTTTCTTGAAACCAGTTGGCTGTAAGAACATGACTGGTTATATCTTTCCACCATATGGATGCATAGGTTTGAGTATGTCTACTAGCTGCCAATGTGTTCCCATAGACAGAGGTGATCACCTCCTTCCACAACCCAGATTCCCCCGTAATCAATCTATAACCCCACTTTCCTAGCAATGTCAAGTTGAATTGTTGCAACGACTTGTCACTTAGTCCCCCAACAACTTAGGCATACAAATTGTTTTCCGGCCAACCCATTTGATTTTCCTTGGCCTAGTAGTCATCTCTCCCCATAAGAACTTAGACAATATTCGATTCATCTGCTTTTTAACCTCACCTGGGGCTTTGTAAATCGAAAAATAATATAGTGGGATAGATGTCAAGACTGATTTTATCAAGGTTATCCTCCCCCCAAACGATACATATTTATTCTGCCAGCCCTTAAGTCTCTTGTTCAATGCATCCAATACAGGTTCCCAAGTCCTGCTAAGTCGCGGATTAGCTCCCACCAGAACGCCCAAATATAAAAACGGGAGAGTTTCAGCCTTGCACCTTAGAATATTCTGTTGCACCAGTTGAGTATGCACCCTTACGTTTATAGAAAAGAGTCTTCTCTTCTTGTAATTAACTCGTAGGCCAGATATTAACTCAAAAACCTTGAGTATCCGCTTCATAGTTACAATATCAGCAACAGTTTCATCCCCAAATAGGATAGTATCATCGACAAATTGTTGATGGGATATCCTGACATGCTGCTCACCAATTCTGTAGCCTTCTAAACTTCCATTTTCAACAGCTTTTGAGATAAGTAGATGTAATCCTTCTGCTGCCACTGCAAATAATAGAGGGGACAGAGAATCTCCTTGTCTTACACCTCTCCCCATCTTAAATTCACCACAAGAACTCCCATTAACCAATATCGAAATATAGGCTAATTCCACACAACCTTTCATCCAGAAAATCCACTTTTTGCAGAACCCCAAAGCTTGCATCAGATTCCACAAATAGGGCCAGTGAATACTATCAAATGCTTTTTGAAAGTCCACTTTAAATAGAGAGCAAGCCTTTTTTCTTTTTTTGCCTCATTTATTACCTCATTTGTTAACACTATGCTGTCCATTATGGATCACTTCTTTATGAATCCAGTTTGAGTTGAAGCTATAATCCTTGAAAGAATTGAACTGAATCTAGCAGAGAGCACCTTAGATAGTAGTTTATAAATAGAGCTCACCATTGATATAGGTCGAAAATCTGTGATGTGTTGAGGGGAGGAGCATTTAGGTGCCAAGGCCACCATAGTGCTATTTAGTCCTTTGACAAGTCGACCATGTATCCAAAAATCATCAAACAAGTCCAATATGTCAGCCTTAAACAAGTCCCAGAAATGTTTCAGAAACTTGAAGTTATATCCATCCGGTCCCGGCTTTTCCCACTTCCACAATGTTTTAGAGCAGAGCAGACTTCATCCTCCGTAAATGGTGCAGTTAGTATCTCATTCTCCTCAACAGTTATCAGATGAGTCATATCCCAGTCAACTGCTGGTTTAGGATCTTCCGCAGGTAAAAAGTGTATGGCGAATTGGTCATGGATGAAATTCTTAACATCCTGCACCTCCTCATTCCAGGTTCCATTGATCTGCATGCCCTTTATAGTGTTCCTGCTTCTATTGTTTTTCAGCGATGCATGGAAAAACTTGGTATTCCCATCTCCTTCCAACATCCATTTTATTCTAGCTTTCTGGAATGTCAAACTATCTGTCATCCTGTTCAACCGTTTCAACTCAACTGAAATATCTTTTCTTTCCTTTATTTCAGCGAGTGATAGAGCCTCCCCTTCCATCTTCTTATCAAGCTCATCCATTCTTTCCTGACTTTCTTCAACCTTGATATTCAAATCGCCAAAAACCTCCCTGTTCCACTTTCTTAACTTCTCCTTACGTTGCTTCATTCGTTGATAAAGGACGAACCCTTTAGACCCCTCTGCAGATGTTTCAGCCCAAGAAGTTCTCACGAATGCATCATATTCCTTATGTTGAAACCAAGCATCCAAGACCCTAAATGGCTTAGGTCCCCAATTCTTCATGTCATTTATAAGTATCAATGGGCAGTGATCAAATGACTTTTTATCCAAAGCTATTTGAGTTGCATTCGGCCACTGATTCAGCCAGCCACTAGAAACCAGTATTCTGTCCAACCTACTAGAATTTTGGCCCCTCGGATGGTTATAAGTATGCTTTCGAGCATGCAGGGGCAAGTCCATCAATCCAGTCTCCTCAATAAACATATTGAATTCATTTAACTCATGAGCTGTCGGGTTTGATGCTCCTCTCTTTTCCTCTAGAGACCTTATAGCATTAAAGTCTCCAGATATATACCAGATAGCATCAGGCTCAAGATGTATTCTGTGCAGAATTTTCTACCATAATCTCCTCTCACCTGCAATAAGACAAGGGGAGTATATGTTAAGTATTTTCATCCGAACACTGCCACTCCTGCTCTTCCAATCTACAGTGATTTCCAAGATGTTTCTATCTTTCCAGGAGCTGATTAGTTTGAAAACCTTAGTCCTCCAGGTACAAAGTAATCCACCAGATAAACCAGCAAGCCCAGCCGAAGGTTGGTATTCAAACTCAAAATCTGTGTGTCTCCAGATTGATTCACAAAACCTTCTGCTTATTGTAGATTGCTTAGTTTCTTGCACTGAGATAAAATCAATATCAAATTTCCTTACTAAATCAGCCAGTTCCTTCTTCCTGCTTTCACCGCCCAATCCTCGAATGTTTTGATTTAGCATTCGCATTAAAACCATGTTGCACCATCACCAAAGCACCCCTTATGAGCTACTGCTCGTTAGTTTCCCTCAGTTCTATTAGCATCAGGGCTGGGAGGTGTTCATCCGTGATGCAAACTCCCAGGTTATTGGCTAGTTCCCCAGTTCTCCGAGCCTCAGCTATTAAAGTTTCTTGAGTTTCAGGAATGACACTGCATTTCTTTAAATTTACCATGCCAGCTTTTGCAGCTCTCTTTTCTTTGAGTTTTTCTGCTCTCTTCCTACGTTTGTATCTCGCTTCTGCCAACGTCCACAACCTAGAGAATGGACCAATATAGTCTTGGATCCCCATTTTATTAGATCTTAGTTGTTTTCGGAGCTGATAGCGTTTACATCTTTTTACAGTGACTCTTTGCTCCTCGGTACTTTTCACCCCTTCGTTACCCCTTCACTTCTAATACATCCAATGTTACAACTGTTTTCAGAGGACTTCCTTGAAGTCTGGTTCTTAAGGGCCACGTTCCCTTCCATATTTTCTTCATCTCTTCCTAGTATCACTAGAGACACACTCTCCCTTCGCTCCTGCAGGATCAATTCAATTGTAGGAACTGGTTTGTCAGCATTTGTATTTCGCATGAGAACATCATTTTCCTTAATAGTTCTTCGTACTCCTGCGCTTCTCCCCTCTGCTTCCTCCTCAATCTCGATTTGGTATATCTTATCATCCAAAAATATTTCCTTTACTCCATCCAGTCTTTTTCGAGTAGTTGTAGATATTCAAAGTCTACAATACTCCAAATTTGTATGGTTCAGAGTTTCGTCTGCTATAGATTACACCAATCCCAATTGGGCCCCTATCCAATTCAAACTTCGCTCATTCCAGCAAGTAAATGGCACACCATGGATTCGTATCCATACTTTCCTCCTTTCCAACTCCATGTCATGCTCCCATCTGGAAACTGATTTAAAGATAGCACATAAGGTATGTTCTCCCATTTTTACCAGATTATCCCCTTGTACTGTACTTAATCCTCGAATTAAGACTTTGTCTTCAGCAATCAGAGACAAGGTAAAATCATAGTATCCAGACCTCAACATAATCGGTTCTGCTTTTTGCAAGTCTCTTTCTAAGAGTCCAGCCACTATTGCTCCTTGCACCCAATTCGCATCTTGCTCAGTAGTGTGTAATTTTACCATGTCTAACTTCATCTGAGGAACCACAACCCCCTTCTGTTGCACCATCATATTTTAAGTCACCTCCTTTCTTACTCCACTCATCCCACCCTTCTCCATTATCACCCTCTCCTTGGCTACATACTTCTGTTTTTTGGTCACCACTGGTTTATCCTGATGCACTCTTTTTCCATCATTATACCATGCGACATTCACCTGTATTTTGCATCCTCCCAATACAAGTCCCTTCAATTTCATAACAAGATCTTCCGCATTCTGATTCGTATCAAATCTAGCAAAGCCAAAGTGCTTACCATTCATTCCCACCCTGTTTGATATGTAGATGTCGAACAATTTGCCATATTGCTGGAAGGCGAATGCAATCCATCTCGCCTCCCAATCTGGAGGGAAATTAGTGAAAAACAGTGACGACAACTTGGATCACATATCTCTTATGACGTTGTAACGTTGACCAACGTATTTCCTTGCAAGGGGTTGATATTCGCCTGGTCCCAAACGCTGCCGGACAGGTGATCTGCGAATCACTTCTGTCCACTCTCCATCTCCGTCACCCTGCTTGAGCTGTCAGAATTGCCGGATTCACCATTAACATTATCATGGATCTCGTGTGTTGCGGCTTCAGAGACCGCCTTCTCCTTTCCATTACGGTGGGTGTTCACCGGCCGGTCATCGTCTCCTTCTTCGTTGGACGATTCAAATTTTGAATTCGCCGTATCCAGCTCTCTCTCCATTTTCCTAGGTAGGGACACTGCCGGTGCACATGTTTAAATCCCCATACTTTTCGCTTGCCGCAACACAGCAAAATTTCACCCAATCATATGTCTCCACCTTTCATGCTGTCTGGGCCCAACAAACGGGCGAGTCCTATCAAGTAACGAACTCACATTGGCGGTCATGTCACCTCAAGCAACCGACACTTCGGTTGGTCCAGGTTGTGCAATTATTGAACACTCCGTTTTAAAATTAATAATTCAGTAATTAAACCTATCCAAAAAAATAATACTGTAATTAATATCAGCCGCCATGCCATTTGAGTGGTAGGAGTGGACCCCCAGGAAAAAGAAGACATCGGCGATGGCGACAACAAATGGAGGAGAAGGAGGTCGGCCTGAAGGAGAAACCTCGCTGCAGAATGGAGAGAATGCTCCCCCTAAACACTGTACCTACGGTGGTTCCTGAAGATGACAACCAGCAACCATGGACCGAAGTCACGCGTAAGAAGAAGCCAGTACATGTACGCCTTGGTCCTGCAGTAATCCAGCCAAGAAAGAAAATATATCAGAAGGGACCTTACTATGAAGTTATAAAGAAAATGAGATCTAATCTCTCCTCTTTATACTTCACCAATATCCCTCCTGGTTGGGACGTGGGACGGCTATCAGACATCTTCAAACAATATGGCAAGGTGTTTGATATCTTCATATCCCCCAGGCTGGGATTGAACGGCAAGCGGTTTGGATTTTCTAGGTATGATAAGATTCAGAACCCGGAGTTGCTAGCAAACAAAATCAATGGCATAATACTAGCAGGCTACGAACTGCAAGTTAGTGTAGGCAGATCTCAAGCGAAATCGGATGAACATGAAAAAGGAAAAGCTACTGCTACTAAAGTCCAGGAAAAGCCACATAAGGTGATAGACTCATCGGTGGAAAATAGTTTGCGAATTGTCGTCCCATATACAGAAATAGTAAACCATTCTGGAACAGTGGTTCCCAAAGAAACAGTGGATGACAAGCTGATGCATTTCTCAAGACCTGAAGACAGAGCTTGGCTTGAGAATGCATTGGTGGTGGATTTGAAAGAAGGGGATACACAGCAAATCCCGCATACCATGAACCTATCAGGATTTTCTGGCTACTATTTTGACCTTATATCTAAGGATAAAGCTCTTATCAGAGGATTATGCAAAGAGCAGCAGGAACGTATCATCGAAATTGGAAAGCAGAGTCAAAACACAATGTTCTCAAGCATGATGAAATGGGAACCTGATGCTGAATTTCAGACCCGAAAAGTCTGGATTCGCCTAACTGGAGTTCCATTTGTCTGCTAGAACAAAAGGAGTATGAAATGGATTGGAGCCAAGATGGGCTCTGTTATGCAAATTGATGAGCAAACATTGAAGCACCAAAACCTCCTATACAGCAGGATGTAGATACACACAGCATCCAGAAAGAAGCTGAATGGAATCTTGACGATACCAGTGGATTCAAGATCCTACGACATCGAAATAAGGGGGGAGGAAGATGTAATCTCTAGCCAGGAGTCTACGCCGCCATTAGGTGCCAGAAACTTCTTCGTCGGAGATTTCTCAGCTCCGACAAAAGAACTGGAATCCTCACAGCCAGACCGACGGCAAGAAGTGGAAGGGTCAGTATTAAATGCTCTATTTCGAACTCCGAGCTGTTTGCCGAATATCGAAAATACATTTAGCCCACTTTCACTTTGGAATCTTGCAATTCCGACGCAGACTACACAACCTCCAATACTGAGAATTGAAGAAGCTGCTCAGCTCATTAATTGCAGTCCAGTGAGCATTCAATTGGAAAAGGATTATTCCTCTCTCCATAAAAGACCCCCAGCTGTCGATGACCCATAAAAGTCTCGGCCCACAGTCAATACGGGTTTAGACAATTTGGCTTCAGATATGGGCCTTTATCAACAAGACTTAGTGAGGCAAAAGAAAACAGGAAAAAACGTATGGAGATAAGGAAGAAAGAAAAGTCCAAAACCAGACGAGCTGAACAAAATATAGCTCTGGACGCAAATGAAACTGTATCAATTCTAGAAACCCCTGAGGACGATTTGATCAGAGAGGCCAACTCAACTTTGCAGTTGGCTAGCAAGCTTGGGGTAGTCACTAGTGATATCCACATTCAACAGATTGTGGATATGGAATCTAGAGACAGTCAGGAGCATGAAGCTGCTCAGCAAGCTTAAAGCAACAACCAAATTAAAGTGTGTCAAAGCTGTCTAGATGCAGATATTAAGCCAAAATATTCGAGGCTTAGGAGGAAGAAGAGGGAAAAGAGACTCGCGTGATGCAATACGAAGATATGACATTCAATTTGTGTGTCTTCAGGAAACTAAACAAACGTTGATACAAAGCAAGACATGTGAAAAAATATGGAGGCATTAGGATTTTGAGTTTGCTTATCAGCCATCTACTGGACTATCTGGAGGCTTACTTTGCACTTGGAGGAGTGATTCTTTCAGGTTAAGCAATTGTTGGAAAACCAGAAACATGATGGAAATCTCGAGGGAATGGATCTCAAACACTCAGCCTATTCCGGTGAAGATCCTATCAATCTATTCTCCATGCACCTTAAATGGAAAGAGGCAACTCTGGCAGACTATCTTACAAAGACTCCAACTCGAACCAAAAGCAATGTGGTGTTTATGTGGTGACTTTAATGCAATTCGTTCAGTGGAAGAAAGAAGTGGTCTATCTACTCTGGTACTAAGTGAGATAGAGGATTTCAATGGGTTCCTGGAAGCGACAGAACTGCTAGACCTCATTACATTCCAGAAACTTTCACTTATTACCATCCTGGTGGTCAATGTGAGCAGAATTGATAGAATCATGGTCTCAGATACATGGCTAAGCTACTGCCCACAGCTTTCCCTTATGGCCATTGACAGAAACTCCTCTGACCATTGTCCTTTGGTCATGTTAAACGACAGCCAGAACTGGGGCCCAAAACCTTTCAGGGTTCTAGATTCCTGGTTCCAACATCCGGATTTTGAAAGATATGTGACAGAAGCTTGGAACCAAACCTCTGCTGTTGGTTCAAAAGGATTTGTATTGTTGCAGAGATTTAAGCAGCTAAAGGAAAAGTTGAGAAGCTGGAACAAGGAGACTTTTGGTGACCTGACAACCAAGATAGCAGATGCTGATGCAAAGATGGTCCAACTAGACAAAAAAATGGAATCTGCTCCTTTAAATGATGCAGATCAAGCTATTCGGAAAGCAACTGAAATTGAGCTCAAACAACTGAATTCTATGATGGATAGCTTACTGTTTCAGAAATCTAGAGCAAAGTGGTTGAGGAAGGAGATGGAAACACTAAGTTTTTCCATGCTAGCATCAAAAAGAACAGATCTCATAACTCTATTAAAGGAGTTTACATTGAAGGGGTTTGGTCCACTGATGTGAATGCTGTCAAGAATCATATCCATGTCAATTTCTCTAAGCACTATGAACAGGTTCCTCTCCTAGGCCTCAAATCGATTGGGAACTAAATACTAAAGTCTCTGCTGAAGAAAATTCATATATAGTAGCTCTATTCTCAGAGCAAGAAATATTTGAGGCTATGCAGCAGTGTGGAAGTTCAAAAAGCCCCGGGCCTGATGGCTTCAACTTCAAGTTCCTGAAGCACTTCTGGCCATTATTTAAAGGTGACATTCTGGATTTCTTTCAGGACTTCTGGCAAGCTGGGAAATTAACTAAAGGTCTGAATGCCACAATGGTCGCATTGGCTCCTAAATGCTCAATCTCAAGTGCCATTACTGACTTTAGACCTATATCCATGGTGGGCTCAGTATACAAACTCTTGGCTAAGGTCTTATCTCTAAGGCTATGCAAAATTTTGCCTCGAATTATATCACCACATTAGACGGTGTTCATAAAAAAAAAGATCAATACTAGACAGTGTGCTATTGATTAATGAAGTCTTACATGAAGCAAAGGCAAAAAAGAAAAGATGTTCAGTTTTGAAAGTGGACTTTCAGCGAGCCTTTGATAGTGTTGACTGGAATTATTTGTGGCAGATGATGGAGGCAAAAGGCTTCTGCTCCAAATGGTTGCTATGGATCAAAGAATGTGTGAAATCAGCACATATGTCTATCCTTGTAAATGGAAGTTCTTGTGGGGAGTTTAAGATGAAGAGAGACCTCAGACAAGGAAACTCCTTGTCACCACTTCTGTATGCTATTGCTGCTGAGGGATTGCATGAACTAATCTCAAGAGCTGCTAAAGAGGGAGCTCTAAATGGATATGCTGTAGGCTAGAATGGGGTTCGAATAACTCACCAACAATTTATGGATGATACAATCATATTTGGAGATGGATCCTATGCTGATACTCTCACAATCAAAAGGATACTAAGGATATTTGAGCTCTTATCTGGTCTTACGGTAAACTTTCACAAGAGTTGCCTATACTCTATTAACTCACCTGTCCTGGAAATAGACAGACAAACTGCTAGTCTACATTGCAAATCTGGAGATACTCCTTTCCAATACCTGGGGGTCTTAGTTGGAGCGAATCCTAGACTAGCAAGCACCTGGACCTCAGTGACTGAAACTCTGTCAAAAAGGCTACAAGGATGGGAGAAAAAATACATCTCTTTGGGTGGAAGAATTACTCTGATCAAATCTGTCCTATCTTCTATTCCACTTACTTTCTGTCCATCTATAAAGCTCCCACACAGGTTCTAAAAAGGATGCAGAGCATAATCAGAAAGTTCTTATGGGGAGAATCATCCAAAGGCCCCCAGAAAGATATCATGGATCAAATGGAGTTTACTGTGCTATCCCAAAAAGAGAGGAGGACTGGGGTTCAAATCTCTAAGGCAATTCAATCTGGCACTATTGGGTAAATGGGGATTTAGGCTCCTTATGGAACAAGACAATCGATGGTGGCAGGTGATCAACTCATTATACGACCCTATCTCTATCTCCTACACAAGAAGCCATGCCAAGCACTCAACCTGGTGGAAAGACTTGACAAAGCATGTTCTTAATTCTGACTGGTTTAAGAACCAATTAAACATGAGGATAGGAAATGGGGACTCTACAAAATTTTGGAAAGATCCATGGCTAAAAGATAGAAGTTTTGCAGATGAATATCATGAACTATTCTCCAATGCAGTTGACAAAGAAGCTACTCTTACTGAAAAGGGATTCTATGACATTACCTAGCAAAGATGGCGATGGAGCTGGCTATGGAATCACAATTGTACAGGAGCAGAAGCCTCCCAGCTTACTGACCTCCTGCAATACCTTGAACAAGCCCCTCCTAGATCCCACACGGAGGATATATGGTGCTGGAAATCAGGTGACAGTACTGGTTATACTACATCAAGCATCTATAATGTCACAATGGAAATCGAGTGGGAGCAGAATGAAGCATGTATGGAAGCGGCAAAGGTATGGCACAGATTGATACATTCCAAACTCTCAGCATTCTATTGGCAAGCTTTACAAGAGAAAATTCCAACATCAGACAACCTAATCAGGAGAGGGGTAACATCTGCTCAATTGATCTGTACCTTGTGCCAGGAAGAACTTGAAAATACTACCCACCTGTTCTTGCAGTGTCCGATTGCAGCTAAGATATGGAGACTAAACTTCGAATGACTTGGCCTGCCCTATGTCCTCCCTGATTCATTGATGCAGATCCCGAATTTGCATCTGGGCTTCGATTACCCTCACCAATTCAGAAGAATTTGGCCCTTGCTCTGGCAATTTACCTTCTGGGCAATATGGAGAAGAAGAAACCTGGCTATATTTGAGCAGGAAATTCCTAATGTGGAGCAAGCTCTGGAGGAGATACAGTTATGTATATGACTCAGTTTGAGAGTAGTGGGAAAATTGGGCTTGCATTTTGGATTTAGTGAGTGGATTAGAGAGTTTTTTTTCCGGTCCAGACCAGCTAGAACCAGAATAAAATTGATATGTCCAAGATGTAAATCCTGGCCGTTAATCCAACGGTAAGGATTTTAAAAAGAAAAACCAGGTTGGTGACTTACAAAACACAACTTCCGAGCTGGTGGGCTCGGTAAGCATTTGACTCGAGAATCAGATAAAAAATAGGAATCCGTTCTTTCGATGAGCAGATCTTTACTGCTTCTCGACGAGGTCATTTTCTCTACTCTTCGACAAACACTGCTTCTCGGACCAACACTACAATTAACAAATCTAGTGCCCGCAACACAAGAAAACTTCTCCAAAACCCAAGAGGTGAGGACCCGTAAAATCATTATGACTAAGAACAAGATTTTTCAGAATTTTACAATGCAGCAACCATGGCGGTATTGGCCCAGCAAGCGAATTCTTTGCCAAATCTAAAGTTGCAAGGTGTAGGAGGTTTCCAACCTCAAATGGCAGCGACCCAGAGGAATAATTGTAAGAAATCACCAGAATTCGCAAGTTCTGAAGCTTGCAAATATCTGTAGGTAAGGATCCGTCGAAGGTGTTCATCCGCATATTCAAGTGCACAAGCCGTGGGAGGGAACCGACTGAAGGGGAAAGGGAGCCTGATATAGGTAGAATTCCAGCTTGGCTCCGAAGATGTGTTACAGATCCACCCAATTTTGTAAGTCACCGACCTGTTTTATCTTTTTAAAATCCTGACAGTCAGATTAAATCCGACGGCTAAGATTTACATCCTGGACATATCAATTTTATTCTGGTCCTAGCTGGACCAGAAAAAAATCGGTGGATTAGATGTCCCATGTATTGTCTCCAGTATACAAGGCTCAAGGCCCAAACAATGTAAATATGTAAATATTACCTCAATAAAATTATCTTACTTACCCAAAAAAAAAATAATACTGTAATTAAAAACACATAATTCCGTCGAAGGGGCAAATTTTGATGAAGTTCTGTCGGGGGCATCAGACACTTGTCGGCTCCAGCAAGCATCGAGCCGGCGAAGAAGATGGAAACGACACGATCGCTCTTTCAGTAAAGGGTAAATCTGTCTCTCTATTTTTGTTTTTTCAGTTCTTTCGATACATGTTTGGGTTTTCTTTTTTTCTTGCCAATTTTTTTCAAACTCTTTGTAAATTTCTGTTGGGTTTATCGGGATTAGGGTTTATGGTAGTGGGTTTCCTGTATTCTGATTTTTTTTTGTGTTTACGATTTTTTTTCATGCAACAGCATGTGGGATTCATTTTGTCAATGGCGATTTCTTGTCTGCAACCTCAATTTTGTTTTTAGTTTAGGGTTCAATGTTTGTTTTCTGAAATTTTCCATTTTTGGCGGGAAAATGAGCTACCGGAAAAGGAAAAAACAGAAAGGAAGATCAGTCAGCAGCCGTCTCGTTAGATTGAGATCGTGCTCTGGATTTTAGGGATGTCCTATTGAGCTGAAAGTCCACACAAGTATGTATGTTTCTTGGGATAGTGGCGTTTTTCCATCATTTTCACTAGGAAGATTCATAGTGTTGTCGAGTGTTCTGCACATGTAGATCCAGAAATTAAAGTTAGTGGATAGGGATCAGTTTCGGGATGTCAAAAAAGCTCTGAGTTTGTCTTTGATTCGTGTTTGGTCGGTGCCCTTTACCTATGATTAGTAGAGCTTTTCAAGTGAAACTACCTTTTGTATGCTTTCGTTCTTTAAATCAAAGTATTCGTAGTATACTTTAAATATAGGAAGTTCCTTTCAATATTGTCTTCCTGTTTTCTCCTCCTCGTATTACTTATGAGGTCTATGCTATTTCATATTGATTCTCTTCAAAAGAGACATAATTTGTAAGCTAGATTGAGTTGCTTCAAACAAACTGTGGACTGCACCTGACACCTTCATCCTTAACTTGGTGTCTTTGGGTAATGATGTTTGTGGAAGAAAGCAACACAGTCTGTGCCCTGTTATTGCTTTGTGTTATCCATTTGACATTAGTGGTTTTTGGTCAGATAGTGGCTCCACTGTGTAGTTTTCCGGCGATGGGGTCTTACGTGAATTTCAAGAACTTGGGGGACACAGCTCAACTAGATGTTGGTAATTATCCATTGTTTCGTCAGTCTTCCATATATTCCATGACATTTGATGAACTTCAGAACACTTTGGGCGAACCTGGCAAGGAATATGGATCAATGAACATGGAGGATCTTTTAAAGAGCATTTGGACGGCTGAAGAGGCTGGGGCTCTTTCTGCTACTGGATCAGGTGTTGGTGTTCAGGGTGGAAATTTGCAGAGACAGGGTTCGTTTACACTGCCGCGGACACTTAGTCAGAAGACGGTTGATGAAGTGTGGAGGGACGTACTTAAAGAAACGATTGGGGCAAAGGATGGAAGTAGCAGTGTTACTAATACGAATATTGGAAGAGAGCCCACTTTAGGTGAGATGACACTAGAAGAGTTCTTAGTTAGAGCCGGGGTTAAAGGAGATGATCAACCTTGTGGAAGGGCCAATGACACTGGTTTCTACAACAACTCCAGCCTGGCGCTAGCATTTCAACAGCCTCCGAATAACCAAAGCATCTCGGCGAGTCAGTTTTCGTCCCAGAACAATATTACTCTTAGTTCGTCTACCTTGGGAATCAACTTGAGCAGTAGATCAGCTCAGCAGCAACCTCAGCAGCCTCGGCCACAATTACAACCTCTATTTCCAAAGCAAACGAACGTTGCATTTTCAGCTCCGACACAAATTGTGAGCAATGCACATCTGTCTAGCCCAAGACCAAAGGTGCCCATGGTTGGAATGACAAATACTTTGAATGCCAGCATAGTTCATGGGGGTGGAATTGTGAAAGGGGGTGCAGGTGTTGGAGGGTCTCCTGGGAAGCATCTACATTCGGATGTTACAGTGAAGAGTAATTCTGATTCACCATCTGAATCACCTTCACCATATAACTTTACAGAAGGCGGACGAGGAAGAAGATCATGCAGTTCTTTAGAGAAAGTTGTTGAGAGGAGACGGAGGAGAATGATTAAAAATCGAGAGTCTGCTGCCAGGTCTCGAGCTAGAAAACAGGTAATTCGCATTGCTTCATGTTTGCAAATTATGAAGCAATATGACATGCTTAGTTCTCTCTTCTCATTCCTGTGAGTAACATTTTGGTGAGAATACAGGCCTATACTCTGGAGCTGGAAGCAGAAGTAGCAAAGCTCAGAGAAATGAACGAAGAGTTGCGGAAAAAGCAGGTAAGTTTATTTACACACACGTAAACTTGACAACAAAAAATGAAACTGCTTATTCTGGCTGAAGCTCTTTCACATCTCTTTTACAGGAAGAGTTTATGGAGATGCAGAAAAAACAGGTTCTTTCTTCTTTAGTAGCTTTGATTAATGGATTATTCTTTTGTTTTCCATCCTGTTTCGTGAATAGTAGTTTTTGGTTTTCCACAGATCTTGGAGAACATGAAAAAACCCTGGGGTGGGGAAAAAAGATGTCTGAGGAGGACTTTAACTGGACCCTGGTAGAATTATAGTAGAAATCTGACCCTTCAGTTGTCCATAAGAACAGTATATGCGTTCCATGACTATGAAAATGCGTTCCCTTCCATGATTGTACAGAAGAAAAGGTCGTGTGCACTCGATATTCCAGTGCTTCTTGATCTGCTATATGTGCTCTACAAAGGAGTCGTCCTTGTTTATAGTTTGTGATCGATTGATGTATATACGGCTTGTTCCCAATGCTGTTAAGCATGCTAGTTTCGGGGTAATGATACGTATATAATTATGTATAACCAATATACGTGTCATTATAATGAGTACTAGGTGCATTACACGAGTAGATATTTTATTGATTGTATATGAAACACACCCCAATTGCATTACCAGAAATCATGCTACAGAATAGTGTTACATGGGATACATGTCTCATCTCCACCAGAAGTTAAATAGGACTGATAAAAGTCATGAACATCTTTATAAGGTACCCACTGGCGCAAATATCCGGCATCCTATGTTAACCCGGGTGTTTCATGACGAGCCCTTCGGCCACGCTCCTTGCTCTGGCCGGGCTGAAAAGCTTGCTCACAATGCCAAGTGCGAAATTTGTTGCTGTAGAAAGTCCTTTACCAGTGATTACTTTGCCATCGATGACTACATGGGCAGTGTCTACTGCACCATTCAGCTGCCCTATAACGGAAGGATGAGCCGTGGCTCGTTTATCCTGTTTTAAGCGGAGTAAGGATTCAGTTCATATTTTCTGCTAGATAAAAGACTCAAATTTCAGTTGCTCAACTCCACCTTTAACAATCCCTGCTTCTGTAGAATTGCAGGAGCTGAACAGATCGCACCCAAGAATCTGCCCGCCGATTCTTGATCCTTAAGTAATTTCTTCAGTATCCTGGATTTGTTTAGCCTTTCCGTGCTTAATTTCCCTCCCTAGAAAATTCAGAAGAAGCTTCAATTCAAGAAAAGAAAATGAAAATGCCAAACCAACAGAAGATATTAGAAAGTGCAAGGAATCTACAGGTAGGAGGATCAGATCATAGGTGGAGTTAGCAGCTTCACTAATCATCATATCTGCAACTATTTTCACGTTGTTGGACCCCAAGACCTGCAACGACTTTTCCACAGAAGCAACTACTACATTCGCTTTTGCTCGTCGCAGGACATCTACAACGGGAACAAGTTCGATTTCTTCAAAACCATTAGCAACTGGGATGATAACCTGTGACATGCAAGAAGCAAGCTCTTGGAATGTATAAGATATGGCACAATGCCTACAAAAACTTGAGGTACTTTTCATTACATCAAGAAAACAAAGGATAGAACTAGACACCTGGGGGATGTGATCTACAGACCATGAAACTTCATTGAATTCTTCCATTTTACGAGGGTCATCGCCAAGCAACTACAGAAATGAGATAGTCATTTTACATTCGACACAGACGATATCTAGCATTCTCAAGATCCTTGTTTTTTTACCATTGAGTCGCAAATCTGTTTTGCTACGGACTCCCCCAAAAGCTGCTCCACCAGTGAAACAGAAAATTCAAAACAAGTACCAGGGCCTCGACTAGTAGTTAGCTCCCCAGAGACTTGCAAATTCGACTTGACTGCCCAAAGAGTGGGAAGTTTGTCCATGAATGCCGGATGACAAGTTGACTAGTAAGACTAGAGTCCATTAGGTTGAGAGTTGACATTATGTGCCGAATAAATGAGTTATATGCCGAATTCTAATCATGCCGTCAAAAATGGGATCAAATACTTAGGATCACAATTAGAATTCAGCATATAACACATTTATTCGGCAACTAACATTCACCACCTAAAGTTCAATCTAAATAGTAGTGGCAATCAAAATTACCCGTTTCCTTTTGAGTAGCCCCCAGGGTAAGAGTGCAACTGCTGGAGCAGCACATATAGCGCCATACAGTCTCTTTTCCTCAGCTTGTTTGCTTGTGATTTGCTGCAGAATCTTGCAGTCCCTTAACCGTGCTGAGCCTGGCATTCCTCCCTACATTACATATGAGTAATTTATGAAAACTAGAAAATCTGTGCTTCAAAGGTTTATGTGGCAGAAACATTTGATTTGTAGGAAATAATCCAGTTTTAGAGAAATTCACAGATGTTTAAGGTTGATGTGCTCAATTCTGACCTACTAATGACTCCAATTAGAATTGAACAGAGCAAATTACTAAACACAACATTGAAAACCGAAAATCCCTGTACAGTTGCAATTCATAGCCAATGTATAATGGAGCAGTTAGACAAATAAAGTACCGGTAGTGCTACAAGGTCGAAAATTTCGGTGGAACATGTGGAGATCAACTCATCAGCAACCACCTTAGTACCACAAGAAGCTTCAACCTCAAGTTGCTCCTCCACGGAAGCAACAGTCACCGCCGCACCGGCACGACGCAAAACACAAACCATTATCATGGCCTCCATCTCTTCAGTACCGAAACCAATTGGAACCAGAACCTATGCGGAATCAGAGGGAAGGAAAAGAAAAAATCGTGGATTAGAAAATCATGTGAGGGGGTCCATCGAAGCTCGAAGCCCAGCTTTTGAGAACCTTGGGAACGAGAACAAAATCAAAACCTTAACGGCACCTTCTTCAAAGGCGCTACATCCTTGTTCAGCCTCGTAGAGCGCTGTTTAATTATGGGCTTCTTCTGGACATTGGGGCATGCAATTTCTGCCCTCACGGAGAAACAGAAGACAGCGGCGGAGACGGCCGGCGTTCTCCCGGAAATGGGGGCCGAGACCGGCGACGAGAGAATACTCATCCAAATAGCGGCAAAATCCGAAGCACAACACCGTTTATCTGAATATTTATGAGTTTCTTTATTAATTTCAAATATTATTTTTCCAAATGCATAATTTATATAAAACATATTCTTTTTTTTTTTGATAAGTTTATATAAAACATATTCAAAAATATGCACGACAGGTTCAGTATGAATTCCAGCTTGGGCATGTCATTGCTACTGGAAATTGGTCAAAATAAGTCGACTAGATGCTGAGCAGAAGTCAGAATTCTGAAATGCTGAGGAATTTGGTGAGAAGAATTTCATCAGCGGCTCCCACCGAAGCAATCTTACAATGGCGATGCGCGGTATCGTTCGATGTGCCTGCACGGCTTTTTTGTTCGAGTGTCCTACCGGACACGATTGAGCGAACCTCTGAGTCATTCATTCGCAATTCGGAAGCCATGGAAGGTCTTATTGCTCAACTTCAATCTCGCATTCAGCAGGTGATGAATGGCGGAGGAGCCGAGGCTGTGAAGAGGAATAAGAGCAGGGGTAAGCTTCTTCCTAGAGAGAGAATCGATCGCTTGGTTGATCCTGGTTCGTCGTTTCTTGAGCTCTCACAGGTAAGCAAGTTTTCCAATGTTTGCAAATTATGTTTTGCTAATTTCAAGCAAATGTTGGGTATTGGAAAATTCTTGAAATGGGATGACATCGATATATGAAATTTGTTCCCTCTAGGCCGTTTAGCTTAAGCTATTCTGTTGGGGTTTCATGTGAAGTGATGATATGCCGATGCTTGGACCGGTTATTTCAAGACTGCCACTTTACTTGCTGGGGTTATATTTTGACTTGATTTTCATATTGTACAACACATGATTACCTTTTTCCATGGATTTAGCTTGCTGGTTATGAATTATATGGTGATCCATTACCATGTGGTGGAATAATTACGGGGATTGGAGTAGTTCATGGGAAACTCTGCATGTTTGTTGCTAATGACCCCACGGTGAAGGGTGGAACGTACTATCCGATAACTGTCAAGAAACATCTCAGGGCACAGGAGATTGCTGCTCAATGCAAGCTACCCTGCTTGTATCTTGTGGATAGTGGGGGTGCTTTCCTTCCAAAGCAGGCAGAGGTGTTTCCCGACAAGGAGAATTTTGGTAGAATTTTTTATAATCAAGCCATGATGTCTGCTGAAGGCATTCCCCAAATAGCATTGGTACTAGGTTCTTGTACTGCTGGTGGGGCTTATATTCCTGCTATGGCTGATGAAAGCGTGATGGTCAAGGGGAATGGTACCATATTTCTTGCAGGTCCTCCACTTGTCAAGGTTAGTTGTGACTGAATACCATATGAGTGTCTTGTTTCCTTGCATTTGGTTTGGTTTAGACCTCATATGAAACCACCCACCAGGAGAGTATGAAGAGGCAAATGCAAAATCTATGTGGTTAATTAGATTATTTCTACTTTCAGTGTATTAGATATTCTAATTTTACAGTTCGATGATTTGTACTCCCATGAAACTTTGGTTCTCCTTTTGAACAATTAGAACTTTTAGTAGGCTGCCACTGGAGAGGAAATTTCTGCAGAAGACTTAGGTGGTGCTTCTGTTCACTGTAGGACATCAGGTGTAGCAGACTATTTTGCTCAAGGTATATTTTTTTTTCTCTTAATGTACTGCATTGTAGTGTTCAGGCCTTTGCAAGGTTTTAAAGAGGTGGGGGTATTTCATCCTAAATGTTTTCGTTGGAAGGGACAGGTGTTGGCATGTAGGTGCTATGCACCTTTGTCTGGATTTTTGAAATAAGAATAAATCTTTGGTTAAAAAAAGGCCTTTGCAAGGTATCACACACACTTCATTTTTTGGCTTATTACTTGTTTGGGGTTGGAAAAGTGACAGAAGGGATTTAATTCTTATTTTCCAGACGAACTGCATGCACTTGCTATTGGGAGAAATATAGTTAAAAATCTCCATATGGCTGGAAATAAGTGGGGACAGCATCATCATACCATATCCGATTTGAAGGATCCTTTATACGATGTGACTGAACTACGTGCAATTGCGCCTACGGACCTGAAGCAGCCATTTGACATTCGATCGGTTATCTCACGTATTGTTGATGGCAGTGAGTTTGATGAATTCAAGAAACTATATGGCACTGTGAGTCCTCTAGTTTCCTTCAGATTCTACTCTGCTGATCGAATACTTCACTTTCTTATGATAGTTCATGCGGTTGCGCATTGTTTAAGGACAGACACTAGTTACCGGCTTTGCAAGAATCTTTGGACAACCTGTTGGAATTATTGGGAATAATGGTGTCCTGTTCAACGAATCTGCTTTGAAAGGGGCGCATTTCATTGAGCTGTGTACCCAACGCAACATTCCATTGATCTTTCTTCAGAATATCACTGGATTTATGGTATGTTCCAACGGCCCGCAAATGTGATTGTTCATACGGATTTAAGATAAGCGAGAATGACCAGTACTTGAACTGTGGAGTGCAGAAAATAAGTTGAGTTCTAGATCAATACTTAAGCTAACGAATACTCCATTGCACATTTCCTCTCCATCTTACTTGATCATTGAGGTGTAAAGGTTGATTGGGCCATTTATAAATTCTGCAGGTTGGTTCAAAGTCTGAGGCCAACGGAATAGCAAAATCTGGAGCTAAAATGGTGATGGCTGTTTCTTGTGCAAAGGTTAGCTCTGTTTTAAATCCTTTAACAGTTTCATGTTGGCCATTTTATTTTCTTCTCCTTTATGATATACCTTCAACTATATTCCCTTTAGGTTCCCAAAATTACAGTTATCGTTGGCGGAAGCTTCGGAGCAGGGAATTATGCAATGTGCGGGCGTGCATACAACCCTGATTTCCTCTTCTTTTGGCCAAATGCTAGAATATCTGTTATGGGTGGTGCCCAGGTAAATCAACCCTTAAATCATTTTTAGTGTACGTTGGCTTTTATCTTTTGAAAATTTGAAAGCTATTATAGTTCTTGAAATTCCTAGTCATCTGAAGATCCTACTCATTGAATTCATCCCTCCTTTTGAATAAACTTATTAGGCTGCTGGAGTACTGTCTCAGATAGAACGCACCAACAAGAAGAAGGCTGGAGTCCAGGTAACATTCAATAAAACCTTACGGAACCTGCAGCAAATCATGTCCACTTACATCCACCTACATGATGCAGTGGAGCGAGGAAGACGAGGATAAATTCAAGTCAGGAGTTGTGGAGGCCTACGAGCGAGAAGGCAGTCCATATTACTCCACAGCAAGGCTCTGGGACGATGGTGTTATCGACCCAGCAGATACAAGAAATATCATAGGCCTCTGCCTTGCTGCTGCTGCAAAACGTGATCCTGTGAACACCAGATATGGTGTCTTCAGAATGTGATGGAGGATGAGAATGTTACCATTGGGGCCTACTGATAAAATGGCCAGCTGTGGATGGAGTTCAGAAATACCTAATTTAAATATGTTTCTAGAGGATGTGGGTCCAAGTTCAGGATATTCGCATAACTGTATCTAGATTATTCCCAATATCCGTGTGCACCAAGTCAAGATATGTAGTCTCAACCAATGAACCAAGACGTTTGGACGCTAAGGAGGTTGTTCTCAGCAACAAGTTAATTGGATGTTGCCTCAAACAGTTATTGATCCAGTTGGTGATACAACAACGACATCAATTCTGAACCTGACACTAGAAGATGAGGGAGAGAATATGCAATCTATTCCGGTACAACCGTGAATAAATCAAATGTACGACGAATCATATATTTCATATTATCAGACGTCCTACCCGATGATGGAGGACTCAATGGATATCCCGCCCCCATTGAGCACCAAGCATTATGATGGAGAGTGATAAGAAATGGTGGTATGTCACATGTAAGTATTTTTCGAAAGGTCAATGATGTGATTGAGCGCTCACTGCGCTTTACAGACTCGACAGCTGTAAATTGAAAATAACGTATATTGGGTAAGAGCACATTTGTGTTCCTATTATGGTAATCGAGAACCACCGTAATCTTATGAAGACATTTGTTGCATGCGAGTTTCACGTCCTAATATGAAAAAATCCAACTACTACAACTATAATTTTTTTTAGTACAACTAGTGGAATATCATCATAAAATAACAAAACTTGAAAACCTTCGAAAATAGAGAAAATTGTTGGATCTGCTTCGTCTCAGTCTTCGTTCGCCATGCCAAAGCTTGCTTCGACTGGAACTCCGGTCGCAGCTCCGCCAACACCGATGGCCACTGCACCTCCAATTCTGGTTCAAGCTTCAGCTCCTCCATTCTGGAGCCGTCACCAGGATAAAAAACTGAGGGGTACGGAGTCGTCACTATATATATATGGGTAAACTTCGTATGCTCAGTCCTTGCGTGCTCAGTCCGTACTCAACTTTTCGTAGCATCATCTGTTTTTGAAATTGGTCGTACCATTGGAAAGCTTATACATTGTAGATAAAAATCCCCATACTGTAGTTCGGTTTTAGGCGACGAAGTCGCCGGAAATTTCTAAAATCCTATTTAAGACTACTTAACCCAAGGGGATCTATAACCCTCCGTTAAATGGTGATAACGGAGAAATGTGAACCCTCCGTTAAACGGTGATAACGTAAACATGATTTTCAATTCCGGCCACTAGGGTTGCCCGTTGATGGAATTGGGCACATCGTTAGAAAGCTTATGCATAGAATTGAATATGTTCAAGTTTTGGTGATATTCCGA
>JAOYMZ010007151.1:0-22408 GCA_025802335.1 Pinguicula primuliflora
GGGGATAATTGAGTGATTGTATTAAAAACGATTAATAAGCTTATTTACAAAAGCAAATGCAAGAAGTATGTACAGTAAAGTCTAAGCTACTACTAAGCTAAATTTGCTGCTTGTTTCATGGCATGAGCAGAGCAGCAGCTGAACCCATCCAATCCTTCAGTGTGCTCGTTGAGTTGTGTAGTTTACGAGCTTATGTCCAATGACAGACCAGATGTTTTACAACCTCCACAACGTCTGATATCCCTTCACCATCGAACCTAACGACGTTTCGCTCTTTCCAAATATACCAGACGGTAACTTGCCATATCGCCTGTCCAATTTTCCTCTGTGTTCTACTTTTGAACTGTTGCAGGAAGTCATTGTAGTGTTGTTGGATATCTGCAAATTGAATTAGTGGTAAACCAATCCACACGGCTATGTGTGCAATACCCGAACAGGTGATCTATATTTTCCTCAACTAGGCCACATGGAACACATCTTGAGGCTGGATCAGCCACTACTACTCCTCGAGCTTTTAGGTTGTCTATAGTTGCTATCTGGCCCTGCAAAATTCTCCACGTGAAAGCTTGCACCCTTGCTGGTGTAACTTTGCCCCAAGCAGTAGCAAGAGAGGCTCCTTCATTGGTTTCAGTTGATGATTCCGCTTGTTCATGTAGTACCATGTATGCTGATTTTACCGTGTATTTCCCTGAAGGATCAACATTCCATAACCATGTGTCCAATCCGTTGTCTTGAGGCTGATACAACAGAGTTTGTTCAGTCATAAGATCCAGTCGTGTCTGTTTACATGAACGAAGTGGCCCCTTGAATATTAACTAGAGTTGTCCTACTAGTCCACTGTCATTATCCACCACTTGGCATACAGTCACATTTCTGTTGCTGGCTAGCTGATACAGGTCACTGTATATCGTTGCAAATGTGCCATCTCTCGTCCAGTTTGTCGTCCAAAACATGGCAACTTGACCATTTCAAACTTGCATTGCCATTTCATCGTTAAACCACCCCTCAATTGCCGCAGTTGTCCATATGTTTCTCCACATATTTGATGTATTGTCTGGTAGAGACAACAGATAAAGTTCAGTCATGTTATCAGCATGGGAGCTTCTTGACCATTTCGAACTTGCATAGCCATTTCATCGTTAAACCACCCCTCAGTTGCCGCAGTTGTCCATATATTTCTCCACATGGTTGATGTATTGTCTGGTAGAGACAACAGATAAAGTTCAGTCATGTTATCAGCAGGGGAGAAATATTTTACCTGAATAACCTCCTTCCAGAGGCTGCCCTCATTTATCTTCATTCTACAAATCCACTTGCCGAGTAATGCAATGTTCATTAGCTGCAGATCTTTTATGCCCACCCCTCCTTTGGTGATCTCTAAACATAGGTGCTTCCATTTCACCCAGTGTATGGGGTGCTACTGTTGCAGTTTTTTTGGTCACAAGAACCGTATGATCAACTTGGTTAATCTCTTTATGACCTGCACAAGAGCCAGAAAACATGATAAATAGTAAATTGTCGGACTAGCTGGGACAGATTTTACAAGAGTGATTCTCCCTGCGAAGTTCAGAAATTTATTCTCCCAGTTGTTTAAGCATTTATCAACTTGTTTAATCAATCAATCCCATGTCTGTAATCTCCCTAGATTACCTCCCACTGGTAGGCCTAAATAGATAAAAGGGAGTTTCCCTTATTGACACCTTAGAATTTCAGCATATCTGGACGGTGTTGTTGCTCCCACGTTTAATCCATACACTCGACAATTTATGAAGTTAACTGATAGGCCAAATAGGAGTTCAAACATAATCATCACTCCTTTCATAGCTTTCACATTTGCCTCAGAGCCCTCGGAAATCAGTAGTGTGTCATCTGCATACTGCAGATGAGATATAGATATTGAGCCAATTTTTGCCCCTTTCAGCAGATGCAAAGATGTTGCTTGCTTAAGGATTACACTCAATCCTTCAGCAACCATTAAAAAAAACATAAGAGAGAGTGGATCCCCCTGGCGTAGCCCTCTATTCAACCCAAATTCACCTGCACTTGCCCCATTTGCCAAAACCGAAGCATTAGCTGTGGTAACACATTGCATAATCCACTTTGTCCATTATGTGCAGAAACCCAGCTTATTCGTCATCTGTTTTAAGAAGTGCCAGCTTAAAGAATCAAAGGTCTTCTTAAATTCAATCTCAAACAACGCCTGAGGCTACCTGCTTCTCTTGCAAGTATGAACAAGCTCGTTTGCCACCAATATTCTATTCAGAATCTGTCTGCCCTGCAAAAATCCTGTTTGATTCTTTAAAATTACACTGCCTAGCACTTGTCTGAGCCTCAATGAAAGCAGTTTAGCTAAGACTTTATATGCACATCCAATTAAGGAAATGGGACGGTAATGCTCCATAGAGGTAGGATTAATTATCTTAGGGACTAAGGTAATCCATGTTGCATTCAGGTTCCTTGGTAAATGGCCAGTACAGTGGAATTCTTGCAAGAACAAGATTAAGTCATTCTTTACTGTTTTCCACTGCCTCTGTATAAAGAAGAAATTATAACCATCGGGGCCAGGGCTCTTCTTTGGTGCACACTGCCACACAGTATTCTTGATTTCATCTTCCATGAATTCTGCTGTCAGAAAGCTATTTTGGTCATCAGAAACCCACCTTGTTGCTGGAATATTCAGAGCTAGGTATGAAGTATCAGCAACTTTATATTGATTACGAAAATGATCAGTAATCCCCTGCTTTACTTCAACCACCTCGCTTCTCCATGTTCCATCAATCTCCACTCCTCTGATAGAATTTATTCTCCTGTTATTCTTAAATCTAGAGTGGAAATATTTTGAGTTACCTTTTGATTCCCTAATCCAGATTGACTTAGATTTCTGCATTATGATTTTCTCTTGATCTAGATATGCTTTCAGAAGATTCAACCAGCAACTTTGCTTCTGCTCCTTATCCGCAGGATTGAGCATATCCCTTCAAATCATATGTAGCTAATTCCAGCTTGAGTTGCTCAATCCGTCGACCAACATCTCCAAAGACTGTTTTGTTCCAGTTATTTAGCTTGAACCTCATAGTTCTCAACTTATTATGTGACGAATATGCTTTAGATCCTGTAACATGCAATGCACTCCACTCCTGATGCATGAAATCTGCAAACAGATCATGATCCTGCCAACAGTCCATCATTTTTATGGTCTTTGGTCCCCGATTAATGTCGTCTGTTTTCAGTGTAACTGGGCAATGATCTGATTCAGTTCTTTCCTCAGCAAACAGGTATTGTGTAGGCCATTGCCTATCCCATTCTACTGATAAGAGAAAGCGATCCAGCCTACTACAAGATCCCCTGCCAGAGTAGCATGTAAATCGTTGTTTCTGCAATGGCAGATCTATCAAATTTGCATCTAGAATGAACCCCAGAAAATCCTGCATTTCCCCTGTAACTGGTGGAGCTGTACTTAAATGCTCTTCCACGTCCCGTACTGTGTTAAAATCCCCTGCTATACACCATCTAGCTGTTGGATTACATCTGATCAGTAGGATGATTCTATTCCACAGTTAAGAGCTGGGGCATATACATTGACAATTCTAACTTAAATTTTGTCAAGTCCTGAAGGGAAGCCGATGCACTGCAGTGCCAGATTCACCTTGGATATTGACTTAAGAGGGAGTTGGGCGCTCTCAAGAAGGGGGATTCTCACAAGAATTCCAAGAAGGTAAATCTTATTTCATCAAAAAAACTGCCTTCCAACTTGTATTCTGCCTCCTTTTATAACAGAGCTTACAACCTTATTAATGAAGACAGTAAATGAGCCTAGGAAAGACACTTGACTTGCTTGGGAACATTGAGCAGAATGTTGAAGGTCTTCATGTGAACTTCAGCTGTTGCTTCAACCTCCTTACTTGCTCTTCTTTTGCCCTGGTTTTCGCGCATCTGCTAAGTCCCAAAATATAGCAGCTAAAGTGGTTGCCTTGGACTTTCCCAGTACATTAGCTCCGCCAGGTGAGAATGAATTCGACCTCGAATTGGAACCGCAGTCACCGTCCACTTGATCATCATAATAGGTGACTAGGTGCTCTCCACTGGACACATCCGCTGCCTGGATGTGGCTGGGCAAGCGGAGGCAGTAATGATTGGGGAGGATCTTCTCCAGTACCTCCAGAGGTCCCCTTTTCCCAGCTTCCAAGTCAGGATACTCCGCGGCTGGATCACGTTCTCTGGGAAGAATTGCCCATACATTGTCGCTGATATCAAACTCATGGGGTCTCAGCGGCTGCACCACGGGTTGTTTTGAAGACCATAGAGCGAAGTACCAACAAAGGGACCAGAATCATTTCTTCCAACCATATCGATGGGATTTTCCAATGTATGGAGATAAGGAACTACCGAATAGTTGGCTGACCCGATGTATCTCCTTTTTTCGCGTATCAGAAAAAACCATATGAGGAATGGGTGTTCGTCGCTACTTTTCATTCGGAAGGCAAGATGCAAATATGGTGGAAAACCATTGATGTCTCCTGCCCCAATCTGAGTTGGGAAGCTTTCTGCCATTTATTCATGTGTGAGTACTCTCAAACTGGGTGCACCAACCCCTTGATACTTCTCGCGGCTCTCAAGCAAACTAGAACTGTGGAGGATTTGAATGAGCGTTGGAGAGAGATCTACTCCACCGTAACTTATATCATACCGATTGAGACTACTTTAGCAATGTACTATGAAGCCTTGGAAGAGGATTTGACAGTAGATGTATGCATAAAAGGCCCAAAAGACATACACGATGCGTTGTACATCACTCGAGAATACGAGCTTTGTGCCAAGGCAGTGTCCAGAGCCGCTTGGAAGGCAGACCAGTCTCATGCTCACAAAGGAGGTGATTACTCGCTCGCTACACAGATAGTAAATTCCCCTGGCGAAACACCGGTTAACAAATGACTTACGATTGCTGAAGCTGCACAAAGAAGATCGCAAGGTCTGTGTTACCGTTGCGACGAGAAGTGGGTAAAGGGACATGTTTGTAAGAAACTAATCTGTATTGAACTCTTGCAGGAAGAAGATGATCTAGAAGAAGATGATCTAGAAGAAGAAGAAGAGTCACCAGAAGTCTCCCTCAATGCATTAATAGGTTAAAGTTCGCACGACACTATGAAAGTACAAGGCAGAATCAAGGAACAAGAGTTGCTGCTGTTACTGATTCAGGAAGTAGTCACAACTTCATAGATACAAAAAATCATGTCTGTATCTAGGAGTACGACCCTAGGCTAGCATTGTCTCTAGGAGTACGACCCTCTGTCACCAAAATCACGTCTATTACGGTGGCGAACAGCGACAAGATTTCTAGTCCAGTCCATGTGACTGATGTTGAACTGGAGCTCGGAACCAAAAAATTCAGACTAACCTTCTATCTCATTTCCTTGGCAAGTTTTGGCACGGTGCTCGGAATCGGGTGGCTAGGCAGCTTGGGTCCGATCACTTGGGACTTTACAACCAAAGAAATGTCCTTTAAACATCAAGGCCGGACTCTGCAGTTGTATGGAGTACCAAGACAAGCACAACGATACGAATTAGCGGTGCTCCAACCCGCGAATTCGGTGCAGCCTTATTACAAGAGTTCAAGGACCTAGTTGTTGAGCCACGAGGACTGCCCCCGAAGCATCCCTACAATCACCGTATAACTCTCAAAGTGGGATCAAATTCGATTACCGTCAGACCCTACCGATATGCTCACGGACAGAAGGCCAAAATCGAGAAACAATGTGATGAGCTGCTAGCTAAAGGCTGGATTAGGCCAACAACTTCACCATTCAGTTCACCAATTCTGTTGATCAACAAACATGATGGAACTTGGCGGTTGTGCATTGATTACAGGGCTCTTAACAAATTCCTGATTCCTATCGTGGAAGAACTCTTTGAAGAACTTGTAGAGGCATGTTACTTTTCGAAGTTAGACTTACAGTCCGGTTACCACCAAGTGAGAATGAGCGAGGATTCAGTGGTGTTAACGGCATTCCAGACGCATCACGGGCACTTCGAATTCCTTGTCATGCCCTTCGGCCTCACGAATGCACTAGCAATATTCCAAGCTCTTATGAATTCCATATTTAAACCTCATTTGCGATGCTTCATTCCTATGTTCTTTGATGACATATTGGTGTTTAGCAGGATTTGGGCAAATCACTAGGGCATCTCCGCATCATGCTAGGAATCAGGCCACCAACCCACTAGTAGTGATGGGATCCAAGTGCGAGTTCATGATTGAACGGATTAGCTACCTGGGAGGCTGGGACACATGATCTCAGCAAAGGGCGTGGAGGCAGACCCAGAGAAAATAAAAGCAATGTTGGATTGGAATCCACCAAGTGACATTACCAGCTTGCGAGGATTCTTAGGATTTACAGGATATTACTCCAGATTTGTGAAAGGATATAGAGTCATCGTCGGGTCACAGACGAAGCTCAAAAAGAAGAATTCCTTCCACTGGTCGCCAGAAAGTGATCAAGCTTTTCAACAGTTGAAAACAGCAATGACACACGCACCGGTACTTGGCTTGCCTGATTTTTCTAAAAGTTTTGGTATAGAGTGCGACGCTTCCAATGCAAGAATTGGAGCAGTGCTGATGCAGGACGAGCATCCCATCATGTTTTAGCCAGAAGTTCAATCCAGGATAGACAGGTTTGCCGGCGTACGACCGGGAGCTCATTGGACTAGCAAAGGCGGTCCAACATTGGAGGAGCTATGTTTGGGGATCCCCATTTGTCATACGAACAGATCATCGCAGTTTAAAGCACCTCCTGGAGCACAAGGCACACACCACTCCCCAGCTACATTGGTTAAGAAAACTGATGTGTTTTTCGTTCTCGGTAGAATTTAAACCAGGTCGCGAGAATCTTGTCGCTGATGCTCTATCTCGCCAAATTGAGGAAGCACCAATGCTTGTGGCTTGCACAGTCACCCAAGCAATGCTCCTGGATCAGGTTATCAATCAACTCCGAGACGATCCAGTCATACTCACGCTAAAGGAGTCTGTCCAAGCCACGGACATCACGGAACCATACTCTTGGAAACAGGGGCTCTTATGGTATAAGAAACGGCTCGTGATTCTAGCGGAGTCGCCTCTCACCCTCACCATCATCCACGAAGTGCACACTTGATTTCACGAAGGGTGCTACAAAACTCTGATCAGAATATAAGCAGATTTCTTCTAGCAGAAGATGAAACAACAGATCCAGACGGTGGTCGCTGAATGCCTTGTGTGCCAGAAGCATAAATCAGAACAACTCCAACCGACGGGAATTCTGCAGCCATTGCCTATACCGCAACACATATGGACGAACATCTCTATGGATTTCGTTGACGGGCTACCCTCTTCTCACAATAAGTCCGTGCTCTTGGTGGTCGTGCACCGCTTCTCGAAACTGGCACATATCATCGCCCTGTCTCATCCATACACTGCTGCATCGGTGGCAAGAGCCTTCTTTAGCAACATATTCAAGATACTTGGTCTTCCTGAGACCACGGTGAACGATAGGGATGGAGCATTCACGAGCGGATTTTGGATTGAACTTTTCAAATTGAGCGACACTAAGCTCTGTTTCACCTCCGCCTACCATCCACAATTCGACGGGCAAACCGAGGTCGTCAACCGCATCATGTAGATGTATCTCAGGTGTCTAATCGGCGATCACCCTCACAAATGGCTGGACTGACTCCCATGGATCGAATTCAGCTTTAATACAAGCTTTCAGACTACATTGAAGGCATCTCCGTTCGAGGTAGTTTATGGCCACCCCCGCCTAGATTACTTGATTATTCCAAGGGTAGTGCACGGATAGAGGTCGTGGATATTGAACTAAAATTAAGGCATGAATTGCTCGCGGAGTTTAAGGAACGATTGGTACAAGCACAGAAGCTGATGATGCAAAAATATGACCAGGCTCACAGATTGCTAGACTTCGAACCAGGAGATTGGGTGTGCTTGAAACTACAAACGTATCGTCAAACATCTCTCAGAAATAAGAACACTAAAAAGCTTCAACTGGCAATTTACGGGCCATTTCAGGTGCTGAGTCGAATAGGGGAAGTAGCTTATAAGTTACAACTCCCAGACAACACTCGCATCCATCATGTATTCCACATTTCGAAGCTCAAGCGATTCAAGGGAACACCTCCAGCTCCCCCACTGGTGCCCACTATACATCAGGGAATTCCACAACCACAACCTCAGGCCATTCTAGATCAGCGCACAATTACAGGGCGCCCTCAGCTTCTCATTCATCAGAAAGGTATGTCTCCGGCGGACGCCTCTTGGGAGGATACGACAACTATCACACAAATCCATCCCACCCTTGAGGATAAGGATGTAGTTAAAGATGGGGGTGATGATGATGCGTGTAAAGTGTACATGGACAAATTATAATACAATGCTAGTGAGCAAGAGTCAAGATCCACGAGGAGCAAGTTCAATACATGCTTGGCAGTCAGTTTCCATAAGTATATCAGTCCGTTCAGGAGTGCATATTTTCCAGACGAATAATCAGAATGAGGTGAAACCAATTTCATTAGAAAGGTGTGGAAATGAGGTTTAATAGATATGAGACAACTGAATCTAAATCGCAATAGATCAGGAGATAAGACAACAATTGGAGGACTGATTTAAGGATTGCAGTATTTTATCTAACTAACATGCTTCAATTCTAACTTCAACCCTATCTATCATGCATCTCTCATTCAATCAATCACCAAACTTATGTATAACTGGGCCTCTTCTGAGGTATACCAGCCAAGAAGCTCTCAGTTTATAATTTCAAGATGG
The DNA here is from genome assembly GCA_025802335.1 of Pinguicula primuliflora. Taxonomy (NCBI): domain Eukaryota; kingdom Viridiplantae; phylum Streptophyta; class Magnoliopsida; order Lamiales; family Lentibulariaceae; genus Pinguicula; species Pinguicula primuliflora. The sequence continues at coordinate 8,810 of JAOYMZ010007151.1, forward strand.
ACTTTTCTTGTGCATTTTTCAGGCCCTATCCTAGCTCTAGGGAGCTCTTTGGCTTCCCTGCTTTCAATCTGTGGTGGGATAGTAACAATTTCACCATTCCAAGGTGGCTTTGCTTCATGCTGAACTCCATTTCTTCCAGTCAATGCACTTTTTACTGTCAACTGAATATTTTCTGAATCAAGGGCTGGCTTTTGCTCGAATGGCTACTCCCATTCCTGGTGTTCTATGTCAATGAGTGGACTTTGCATCTGTGGGAGCCTCTCCTCCATTTACTCCAGTATTTTTGAACCTAAAAGCCTCCCTTCAGCAGCTCCAAAAACATATTGCATCTTTCGGGCATCAGTTGGTTCTTCTTGTAGCTTTCTGGCCAGTCCTTCTTTTTGGGCATCATACATGCTTCTGTGCCCTTCTTGTGACCTTTCTTGCTGGCTTTTCTCTTCGTGGATGCAGTCAGATAGGGTGGGGTGCAAATAATCTCCGAATAGTTTCTTCAATACAGGATACACATCAAACATAACTTCATCTTGCTTATCCTTGAGCTTTAGCTCTCCCCTTTTCCATGTCTATCACTGCTTTGCTGGTTATAAGAAAAGGCCTTCCTAATATGAATGACATTTTTGGGTCCTCCTCCATATCCAGCACAATAAAATCCACTAGAAAGCTCAGCTTGTAAACCCTGATAGTTACATCCTCTATCAGTCCTCTTAGCTTCTTGAAGGATTTGTCAATCAACTGCAGAATTCTGTTGGTGGGCTCAGGATCTTTTTATCCAAGCTTCTGCACAAAAGAGTAAGGTATTAGATTGATAGCTGAACCTAAATCACACAAAACTCTACCAAAAGTATAAGATCCTATAGCACAAGGGATGGTGACACTCTCTGGATCAGTCAGCTTTGGAGGGGTCCTTTTGGTGAGTGCATCTGAACTTTCTGTTGTTAGCTGAATTATGTTGATTTCTTCAACATGTAATGGCTCCTGTTCATCTTTCAAAATCGCCACAGAAGGTAACTGGACTTCCTCCATTTCAGTTTCTGGTTTTGCTTTTCTTCCTTGGATGATGGTATGACAAGCATCCTTAGGATTGTTTCCCGTACAGTTGGGAAGTGCTCCTTTCGACCTCTCTTGGAAGCATGCTGTTATCTGAGCCATAGAACTTTCTAGCTTATTCAATGAAGCTTGTGTATCACCCTTAAAACTCTGCATCTCAGAGGCAATGGCATCACTTTTCTGGTTTGCTGCTGTGAGTGCTGCCATCCAGTCCTCTTCTTTTCCTCTTGCTGCATTTGTGGTCTGATAATAGTGAGTTTTAGGGACTTGAAACAAGTGAGAATTTAGAGCACCTTGAGGGTTACTCCAACTCAATACAAGAACACTTGGTTTTCGAAAATTCTAGTACTAGTGACCTCCAGCAGGTGACTGATATTGTCCATGAAAATTCGCTTGATTCCATCTCTGGCTTTGGATGTAGCTCAGCTGCGCTGGATCAACTGGAGGGTCATCTGGATAGTTGCTTGAGTGATGTCCTCCTCCACACTTCTCACAGGTGAGTGTTTGAATGGCTAGGACTTGAGAAGTGTGCTGGTTTTGGGGACTTGGCAGTAATTGCTCAAATCTGGCAGACAAAGCATGGATAGCTGCTGCTAGTGTGTCTACCTTGTCCACACTCTTCACTTCTCGTTGATTTAATCTCTCCAATGGCCACTTGTAGCTATTCTGAGCTAAGGTTTCCAAAAGAGCATATGCCTCATTATAAGATTTTTGCATAAACACTCTATTGGCAACAGAATTCACATCCCTTCAAGTGTTGTGATGAAGTCCAAAATATAGGGATTGAATCTGCCTCCAGTGTGGGAGTCTGTGGTTTGGGCAGCTCTTGAGAAATCCTTTGAAGCGTTCCCACACTTCATATATGTTCTCCTGTGGCCTTTGCTTGAAAGATTGGATTTCAGTGAGAATTCTAGCAGTCCTTGAAGGTGGGAAGAAGTGAATGAGAAATGCATTCCTCAACTCTTCCCAAGTTGTGATTTAATTTGGTGGCAGACTGTTCAGCCACTCTTTTTCTCTATCCTTCAATGAGAATGGAAATAGCCTCAAGCTTATGGCTTCCTGGTCAGCTCCATGTATCCTAATGGTATCACAAATCTCCAGAAATGCATCTATGTGTGCACATGGGTTGCTGACTTCAGAACCTCCAAAGGTGGGGTAGGCTTGCATCAGATGGATGGTTGAAGGTTTTAGCTCGAAATTCTGGGCAACAATTGGTGGCCTCCTTATAGTAGGTGCCACTGCAATGACTTCTGGCATGGCAAATGTCTCCAAATATAGATCATCCGTATGTGGGACTACATCAGCCATGGCTTGAGATTCTGTTTCTGAAAAATCAGAACAGCTACTAGTTCTGGTTTCGATTTCTGGTTCTAGCACCTCTGGGCCTTCCTTTCTCTGAGCTCTTCTTGCTGCTCTAAGCTCTCTTTCCACACTTTGCTCAAAAAAAAACACCAGAAGGTGCAAGTATCATAAACTGCAGATTAGCACAAAACTAGTCAGTTAGAACTTCAAATATCAGCAGATAAACAAACCAGTCACTTAAATTGCTACTTATGGTTTTTAAACTAAAACTAAAAACATGTAAAGGGCTATTGTTCCCCGGTAATGGAGCCAAAAATTTGATGTGTGCAAAGTGTATACAGACAAATTATAATACAATGCTAGTGAGTAAGGATCAAGATCCACGAGGAACAAGGTCAATATATGCTTGGCAGTTAGTTTTCATAAGTATATCAGCCAGTTCAGGAATGCATATCTATCAGAAGAATAATCAGAATAAGGTGAAACCAATTTCATTAGAAAGTTGTAGAAATAAGGTTTAATAGCTATGAAGACAACTAAATCTAAATCGCAATAGATCAGGAGATAAGACAATAATTAGAGGGTTGGTTCAAGGACTGCATTATTTTACCAAACTAACATGCTTCAATTCTAACTTCAACCCTACCTATCATGCATCTCTCATTCAATCAACCACCAAACTCATGTATAACTGAGCCTCTTCCGAGGTATACCAGCCAGTCTACCATTCACTGGGGGCATTTTAGCTTCACAACCTCACCTCCATACATGAAAGGGAAGATAAGATCAATACGAACTGTTTGTTTGAATATGACACATAAAGTTAGGGGTCCTCCCCCAAAGGAGAAGGTGTGGTATGCTAGGTGTCCTATCTACACAAGTGATCCCTCAACATGTATAAACCACGTAGATAGTCCATAAGATTTGATCAGAATGATATGAACTGATAGATCTAAATACACACAAATCGAATGAGATAGCTGATATTAAGAGTTAAAGATCAAAATCAAAACATATAGTTTTGGCTCAACTGAGCCTTGAATCTAATTAAACATAGCTCATGCTATAAGCATGAGCTAATACATCTGATAAAATAGCCGAGAAGCAGCCCATGGCAGCCACAAATGTAGCTGATGCAGAACTGGCTCCCCTGCCTCCAACTGGTTCTCCGGACTGGATCTAGTTTCTGGTGTCGACTTCCTTGTGATAAAATTCCAGTCTCTGCTCCCAAATGAATCTCTTCCAATGCATAGACGATGGTATTCAGGATTTACCAGATCGCCCTTCTGGTATGTGCGTGACTGCTACATGATTGAGGGACAAAGAAGTCTTCTCAGCTGCAGGTGCACTCCAGTCTGATATTGCATCTAGAAAGTTTCACTCGAGGGCTCAAATGTAGATAACGCCTGAATAACACTTGAAGGGAATGACCTAGGAATATTGTGTTGAAATCTCATATTAATCCCTGCATCCGTTTGGAAGTTGTGCACCCATATATGGACAAATGTGCAATTGTCTGCATATCAGCAAACAGAATCAGCATTTTTCGTTATATCTTCTTGTGGCGGCTGATTCTGGCTTGGAATCCTGAACAACATTTGTAGATAATTGCTTGCCCTAGCTCATGATAAAATCTCAGATATATCCTCCCAGCCAAGTGAGAGATATATTACAAACATTTCGCAAATTTTGCCAAAAATGGCAATGTAGTTTTTCACCAACTTTTGGCTCTTTCTTCTTCCGGATAATGGTCCTCTCCTTGATCCTTTGGTTTGATTTGGAGCATTTGTATACATCTAAGTGTATATCACACGTTGGGGAGTATATTGGACCTCTTGAAATGTGCACCAACTCACGGTTCAGGTGCACACTTGCTGGTTTCTTCAAGTATGCACAGAATGTGCATTTGCTGCATATCAGTCCAGACTTGCTGCTGAATGGCTCCAGATTTGAGTTGCACCCGTGCAAGAAAATACATTGGTCCACTCCAGGGTGTGCACTGCTGGTCCATGATGCTCAGGAGCTCCTCAGGTTGCTGATCACACTAGATAGAGCCTCAAATCTGGACTTGAACTTGTTGTTGTTCTGTGATGCACAGAATGTGCATAAAAATGCAGGAAATCCTTCATAAAACCTGTGATTCTCATCAGGTTGCTGATTTTGATCTTCAGTCCTGCATTGATGCAATTAAGCACGAAATGAGGTGCAAAATAGGTGTTTAGGTAAATAAATCAATGAAAAAAACAAGTGTAATGAACCCAAAAATTTATATGAAATGGGCTCATCAAATGACACGGGACATAGCATCGAGCAGGAAAATTGTGATGACATGGGACTGGACGTAGCATCGAGCGGGAAAATAGCAATCCACGAATCATCACTTATGGAAGGCGCAATAAATATGGGCTGGATCGAAGGTAATATGTTCAAAAATCAATTTGTTCCTTGCTGTCCATATACACCACAAAGTTGTAGTCTAACTCGTAATCGAGATTTGTTCATAAGATTTATGCAAGATCAGCTTCGTATAGAACTCAAAATTGGACCAAGGCTCCAGATGCTGGATAGGTCGATTGCATCCCATCCATCAATACAATTTGATCTAAACCAACCGAAATTCCGGGCAGAGGAAGAAAAGGTGGGCTGCATCTTTATTTGCCATTACACAACTTACAATCCATGCTAATTTCACTGAGAGTTTTACTATGCCGCAGGACAAAACTGGCGCAAGACACGCAAGACCGATATTTTTATTGGCTGAATAACCACAACAACACACGGTGTGTGTGTTGCTGTGTGTTATTAAAAAGCAGTCCTGCGGTGTCCTACCCCTTCTTTCCTTCGGCATAGTATTTTTCTTTCATTGAAACCTCTTGATGCATATTAACTGCAGGTATTCTGTCCAGAATCATTCGCCAAGCGAATGCATATTTTCCTAAATGAACAAGGAAAAGGTGTTTGACAATCAATGATTATGAGAATGACAATTGTACTCAAAGCTCATAGGTTCAATTCTCCTCAGCGACATCAGTAATTCACATATGACTTGTCAAGTTGGCTTAATTCCCTATCGTGGTTTACAAGCTATTGCGTTAGGGCATTGAGTTTGCCTACTTCGGTAGAGTTTCACATAAAAAAAAAGTCTGAGATTAGGAGGTTGAAACACAATTAACATTATAGACTCATATCCCCAAACACTGTTACTAACAGAATTGACTCAAATTCTTTGGACTGGTAGTATCATCATAGCGAGATGAATTTACCTTGTACTGAATCCATGGCTGAATTTACCTTGTAAAATTTGCAGCAGCATGGGAGTCCTTGGGTCGAAAATAAAGGGGAAGCAACGGTTGAACAGGCTCAAGTGTACTCATTTATCACTACCATAGTGAATCCGCAATCATTCAGACTATGGGAGTCTGGCTGCAAGATATTCCCTAAATGTGTTGTGATACTTACCATGCCAATGTGCTTCAAGTTAATAGCTGCTTCAGTTGAAGTCCCTCTGTTACAAAAAATGCATACTGAATTATGCCGAGAGAAAAACCGATCAAGCAGCGATCAAGCAGGTTTCAAATGTATTAATGAAGTGCGGAGATAAAATATCATATTTTCCAACATTACTCACTAATTAAAAAAGGGTGCAGATATACAACATAATATAGATTGAGAGCCTATGGAGTCTTCTCAGCAGAAGAAATAGCACTTCGTCTATTGGTTGGCAATGTCAGCCAGTTTCAATTTCATCTTCAAGTTACCAGCCTGAACTACTATTTCTTGTCTGGATGGATCCAATTTCACAACTCTTGTTTTCATTTTGAGGGAAGCAACATACACCATGTCACCAACATTTGGAAGTCTCGTCTTGTTTTCTGCAACGCACAAAAATGAGCGAAAGCAAGTTACAATGAGACATATCAATACCAAGATGGCCTTAATCTAGTGGTGCGAGTGTGGGTAGAGGTCAAGGGTTGGAATCTTAGTACTACAAAAAAAATTAAAAAATATGAGACATATCAATGGAAAAAAAAGGAGACAAATCAATAAAATATTTTTTTTTTTTTTAAAAGAAGGTGAGAATCCAATCATAAGACGATACCGTGCATGGCAAATAGTAGAACTTGTTTATTTTTATTTTTTTACAGCCAATAAGGAGTATGTTCATGGATAGCAAATGTTTAATGGTAAAATGCAGCAAGACAAGATTTTATTACGCAAAATTAATTCAAAGAAACACAACTTAAGAACTTGATTATCCACATAACAGAGTATATGATCGATGAGATTATGGCAAAAATTTCCCCATTCTTATCTTCCGGATAGAACACAACAGAGAAGATCTAAAAAAGTTGAACTCTAATGGAAGAACACCATGTGGTTTAATTTAAGTGACATAAATGTTAAAAGGCTGAAGCCGAAAAGGCAAAAATTCAACACAAGTAATAACAAGAGAAACCAGTAAGGCACAAATGCTGGAAAATAGAGCTTTATAGGTTGATAGACGATAAAACAATATATGAATGAATTACTGAGGATAACGAATAATCTGGCAAGGTCAGCAAAAATGAGAACTTTTTCGTAGTATACCGAAAGTGCAGCATTACATACAAAAACAGACGACATGTGAAATGGAAGAAGGTTAGATGGACATGGAAAATGATATATTGGGTAGAAAGAAACAATTGGGAATGGGGAGTAGATAAAAGAATCAAATTAAAAACTAGTTTTACAAAATCTAACATTTTTGTCATTCAAGGCATGATAAGCATCCCTAAAATTTGGAAATGATATAATATTTTTCGGAGGGCAGGCCTGGAAGTAAAAGTTATATTACAACGTTAAGCAAGACCAGCTTCCCTCTTCCAAAAGAAAATAGAGAGAGTTCACGAGCCTCAGCAAAAAAAACTGGAGGTTTATAAATGATATTCCAGCTTCTATACACAATGCACTAACCTGTATTCGCTTTCTCGGAGTTACTAATGGGAATTGCAGCCTCAGTCACTGTGGAAGTAGCTTTTTTTTCAGTGCCGGCATGCTGACCAGTAGATGTTGATGTCATATGCATATCATCCACATGTAGTTTCATTTGTTTGAATGGTCGAGTAGGTACTGATCGGGATTCCCTAACTTTCTGGTGAATTATTGAACGTGCTGAAGCTGCTGCCTCCGACATTTCTTGCATTATCCTGTATCTTTCCTTCATGGTATGTTCATTGATTCTGTTTCTTGTTGAGAGCAGACTCAAATAAAGTTTCTTTGAGAGCCTGGACCCAGAAAGATAATGTTAATGGTTTCACGCAGCCTACTTCGCAAACACTCCTTGGTCATAGTCAAATCATCTAAAACCATGCTGGTGGAGTTTCAGTTTCAGTACGCATCAACCGTAGCAAACCAACTTGATACCGACCCCATACAAATAAAACCAAACCAAACCAAACATACCCAGTAAATCTCGCCCTTAAGCAGGATTTGGGGAGGGTAGGATGTACGCAATCATACCCTCACCCCTCAACAGGATGGGAACATTGTTTCTGTGGAGAAACCCAGCTCGCGACCCCATACAACTACAGTAAAGAAAATATATTATTACCCCAGATAGTGCTGTGCTTCTTCCATTTTGTGATGGTAATCCTGCTTAGATTTTTCCATATCGACAATCAACTGCACGTAATCACAGAAGAATTTGGCCAGTCCAGCATCAGTAAGAATAACGAAATATAGCAGAAATTATAAATTGAGTTTTGCTTTTGGTTAAGCTAATAAATATTAAATAGAGAGCCTCTTGGCATTCAAAGGTGAGAATGTACTTGCTAGAGTTTTCATCAATTATTTCCAGTAGAATTTTTGGAAATTTAAAGGCGACAAAATATATTTTAGAGTTTTAATCAATTGTTCCCCAGCAAATGATGGTACACAGAATTAATTTGATTCTCCCAGAAACCTAAAAAGTTCTTCATCCAAAATTAGAATTAACTATGAGGAAAAATCTCTAGTCAAGCAGGTGTTAAATGACAGCAATCTTCAGCAATAAAAGAAAAAAGACCAATTTGGGTTCTTTAAATTCTTCAAGCAGCTGAAAAGTAAGTCTACTGAAGAAATCAGTGTCAGATTTTACCAAGGGGGTGCGAAAAAATTAAGGGTCCGAATCCGAAATGTTATTAAAGGGGTTGGGACATGGGAGTACACAAATAAAGAAAATAAATGTAACAATATAGAACTAAAAGAATATTTAACTGGGTGCAGCTGCAATGAATCCAGAAATGCACAGGCATCATTAATTACCTCATTAATCTCAGAGCTAGCTGATCCGTATAGTTCTCTTGCATCATCCAAAATCTCCAGGGGCAGTCCAAGTCTCTCGGCAACATTAATTGCATTCGAACGCCCTAAGTTTAGAAGTAAACAAAAGCATACAAATAAGTGCTTTGCACGAAAAAAAATTCAATGGTTTTATCTTTAACCCTGAGGTCACAAGAAGATAAATCTTCCAAAAGAAAAACAAATTGGCAAGAAGAGACCTGGTATTCCCCAAAGGATCCTATAAGTGGGCTTCAAGTTTACTTCATCAAACTCCATGCAAGCATTGTCAAAGGCATTGTTGCTGTTAACGTTAAGAAATAAAAAATCCTGTGTTGAATCTGCCACGTGAAGTACCGTTATAATAGGCCATGTTTATCCTTTACCTGTATTTAAGAGCTTTCAGTTCACCATGATGCGTGGTTGCCATTGTCAACAACGCACCAGCATCAGCAAAAGACTCCAGTAATGACATGCCAAAGGCAGCTCCTTCTAGAGGATTCGTCCCTGCTCCCACCTAATAATGTTGATAGAAGTTATTAGAACTATGAATCCATCTTTTGTTTTCTATGTGCATATAGTTGTTAGGACAGTAAATACTGCTTATTACTTCATCCAGGAGCACCAATGACAGCCTTGTTGAAAGGGACTTGATTTCCTGCAATGTTCCACGGAGGAACACCGAAGTAGGAAATATAATCAGAAAAGATAAAATAATGAAGGGAAGGAACCAACATTAATAAAACAATTTGACTTTGATGATTTCAGTAGTGACAACAGACAACAGTATATGTTTATATGTTCAGAGGTAATTGGTAACTGTTCATTACCCTTTTCTTACGACAAGTGATGTTCAAAACATTAATTATTACACGCATAACAAATGGTTATAACAGAACCTACTAGTAGTAAGATTTTGACAAAACCATAATAAATCACTTGTCTTCTCTTGCAAAACCATAATAAATCCGCCCTCTTCTCTTGCAGAAACAAAAATGAGTAAAGATAATAACTTCCTGACATGGCTTCGATTAACAAACAAAGCCAGCATGCTCTATCAACGTACATTAATTTGCTTCAGGTGGCCAGAGAACGTAGATAAGGATTGTGATAAAGATTGTTCATCACCAATGTCAGCAAGTACAAAATCAAACCAAGGAATTCTTGCGGATTCAGAAGCCAACACATACAGACCTGCAAACATTGTCCACTCTCCAGTAAATTCAAGGACAAAAAGATCACTGAAGCAGCACAATTCGTGGTGATGTTCGACATTGATATGTGAATAGTTGTAATGCAACTACCATGGCATCAAAGGATTAACAAGGAAATCTAATTACAACTCCAGACTGCAGCATTCTCATAAGCATATAAGTGAATAAAAAATGAAATACAAACTTCCATAATCCTTTGGACTATTGTGGCTTTTCCACCCTTGATTTATATCCCGTGACTGGTTGTCATCAGGTAGACCATAGTGGCTTGTCCACCCGAAAGTAATAAGCAAACTTCTGTTCGGCCAATTGGAACCGTAGGGTGCCGTTGAGGATTGTTCCTGGCTCGGCTTCGGCTAGCCAGGATGGCCTTGCAGCTGTCTGACAGGTCCCTCGCCATTAAAAAAAATAGTGGCTTGTCCACCTGAAATTTAGATTCCTCCTATATTCACACATATTAGTTCCATTTTCTTCCGAAATATATTCAAACCTACTAAGAAAATCAAAACCGTCGCATTGTATTATTTTGTATAAGGAGCACATAAACAATAAGAAATCAGCCCTTTGCATCAGTTGTCTTTTCTGACTACAATATTTATGAGTAAATAATATTGCTGGCGCGTCAATCCTCTTCGAGCCCTCAGATGACGCTCCTCCTCCAGCATTTCTTCTCCTTCGCTAGCAGCAGCAACAGAAACTCCTGACCAAAAACACCTCACTTCGGCCGAAATTGCTCAAAGAAAAGCCAAGGGTTGTGTTACTGCATTTTATAGGCAAAGGTAGCGAACCCTGTACCAGCCTGTGTTCGAGAAAACATTAGGCGGATCCTAAGCGGACAGGGGCCGCTCAGCGCCTAGGCGCCCACCTAAGCAGCTAAATAAGCAGCATAAGCGGGAATTCGAGCAAGGTGGATGGCGATATCCTAGCGCCTAGGCTGCGCCTAAGCGGCCTATGCGACCTACTTCTTGAACAGAGGTACCAGCACATTGGGAGGTACCCAACTCACCTGTTGAGCTACTTGGATTCAATGGGCTATGTTACTGCTATGACGAACAATACTTCAAAGGGCATCACTGCAAACTGATATGTCACTTGGATTTCGATCGAGTGACAGGGCATTGGTAACTTGGTAGAGCAGCTTCTGTGATTCTTTCGTCGATGGTTTCCGTGATTTCTATGTTTCGATATTTGGTCTTCCGACCAATTGTAGTGAGTGAGAATATATGGAATGAAGATCAATGGTTGAAACTGCATGTGGGTGTGGGAGAGAATATGATTCCTTCTGTTTACTCAAATAGTTACAAAACATAACTTCATTCATAACTCAAAAAGGTTTACATCGGCTCTCTTATATAGCCAAACAACTACTCTGGTAGCTGAATGAGTCTTACAACCAACACAATACATTCCTCGCAGATGTGAAGCAACTGTTCTAATCCCAAAATAACGGCTAGTTTGTTGACTGAGTCTTGAGTAGTTGACCTTAGCGTGGCCTCCTTTGATAGACCCAGTCTTATCTGCCCTTTCTCTGATAATCCGTACCATCACGCTCCTCTTGAACACCATGATTGTCCTCAACATGAAAATCATGGTAGAGGCGGTGGATGTGATGCATGTCTTCCCATGAAGATTCTGCGGGAGACAAGCCCTGCCAAGGATGGGCCTTACCTTAGTGCATCTAGGGAAGCCGGGGGGTAGCGGGAGGCATGGCGACAAAGGCCTTGAGTTTAGATACATGGAAGACATTGTGAATTCTGGCCTCGGGGGGTAAGCACAAGCCGTAAGCAACCTCGCTGACACAATTTTGAACTTGAAAGGGGCCATAGAACACCGGGGTAAGCTTGCGGGTGTGCTTGTTGCCTAGAGAGGTCTCGCGATACGGGTGTAGTTTAAGTAGTACCCAATCATGCAGATTCAGATCACACAGGTGAAATGGTCCCTCTTTCTTCTGCTCTCACTCCTGTGGTAGTATTAAAATCCTCTCCTAACAATGCGAGAATTTCTCTTGACCGTTATGTATTCCACATGACATTACTCATTTTATCTAGCGAGCATTCATTGCACCATTGGATGCAATTTCTATCCCTAACACCTGGCGGTTGTTAAGGGTGATCCTAAGTAGAAAGCAGTCATGCTAGAAGAACTTGGAACCCTTTGTAAGATTAAGACTTGAGAGCGTGTAACATTACGACCAGGCAAAAGGACAATTGGGATCAAATGCGTCTTTGAAGCAAATTCTTGAGCGATGTATTGAACATTACAAGATGTTGGTATTAAAGGGGTACAGTAAGACATTCATGGTATACTATGATGAGACTTGCATCCGTGGCAAAAATGAGCCATGTGAGGATATTAGTTTCCCTTGTAGTCAATAGAAGATGAAAGCTAAACCAACTTGATATGAAGAATGCATTCATTCATAGTGATTTACTTGAGAAGGTGTACATGGAGATAACTCCATATTTTGGCACTGATCGGATATTGGGCAAGGTATGTAGGCTCAAAAAATTTCTTTATAAATTGAAACAGTTCCCCTGAGCTTGGTTTGACAGGTTCTGAAGAGCCATGATAGGCATGGACTATCAACTGATATATGCAGACCATCAGTGTTTTTAAAGCTGCATGGAGGTCATATATATTGATGATATGCAGACCATCAGTGTTATTACAGGTGATGGAGATAGTGAAATTATTCAGCTTAAGGAAAGGTTGGGAAAAGAGTTGGAGAAAAAAGGCCTAAGCCCATGCTGCTACTTTCTTGGGGTTGAGGTAGCCCATGGAGAAGAAGAAATAGTTTTGTTACAAAGAAAGTAAACACTAGATCTCCTCACCAAGCCAAAATGCTGTGATGTAAGCCAACAATCACACATATTGATCAGAAGGTCAAACTGTAAGCATAGGGAGGAGAGCCTCATCATAAGAATTATCATAGATTGGTGGGCAAGATGATCTATTATGACTTACACTTGTCCCAACATATCCTTTGTTGTGAGTATAGTGAGCCGCTAACAGGAAGGATCACATTGATATTATGTACCATATTATGAGGTACCTGAAGAGCGCCAACCGATCTTTAAAAAGAATGAGCATTTAGGCATGGAGGGATGTTGTGATGCTGATTAAGCCAGTCGTGCCGATAATAAAAGGTTAATCTCAGGATAATGCAAATTCATAGGTGGTAATCTGGTCGCATAAAAAGCAACAACCAACAGGTGGTAATGAAGTTCACACCTGAAGTGGAGTATCGAGCCATGACCTTGAGGTTGCAGAGATGCTATGGTTGAGACTATTTTGTCAAAACTCAAGGTGGATCAAAAGATCCAAATGAAGTTATGGTGTAACAAGTGTGCAATAAGAATTGTTAACAACCCCGTGGAGCACGATAGAACCAAGCATGTAGAGATGAATATGTTCTTCATCAACGAAAAATTAAATAGTGATCATTGTAGTTGAGTCATGTAGCTTCTACTTTCTAGAGATCAAGTAATTGATTATCTCATCAAGGTACTTAGATTGATAGATTTAACTAGATTCTGCTTATTGGATATCTTTTGCCCATCTTGAAGGGAGTGTTGGTATTTATTTATAGTGATTAAGGGCATTTTAGTAAGAGTGATGCTACATGTCCCAACACTTTGTCCCTAATTCATCCCTACATGTAGATTAAGAATTTTGCAAGTTTAGTCTATCATTTAAATGTCATTAAGAATTTTGTATGTTAAATAACTAATCTTTTATT
>JAOYMZ010007161.1:0-22393 GCA_025802335.1 Pinguicula primuliflora
TTTTGAAAACTCTTTTGTTTCCAATAGCTCTCCTTCCGGTGTGGGACAATTTGCGAATTGTCTAACACCGGAAGGCTCACCTTTTTTTTCCAGAAGGCTCACCTTTTTTTTTTCTGGAAGGCTCACCTTTCTCCTTCTATAAATACACGGCATGTGTTCACGATTTTGTTCAAAAAAAAGTTGATTATAATTCATTATTATAATGACTTATATATTTTATACAGGGTTTTAATTTTAAAACCCGAAGCCCAAGTTCTTAAAAAGTAGAAATTTTTGGCCCAACCCGCAAAACTGCTCCGTGGGCCCAAGTTATTAACAAGTATAAATTTTTAGCCCAACCCGCAATACTGCTCCGTGTTGGCCCAAATCAGGGTGGGGCGCCCACTTTGTCGGTTGGGGCGGTCACTTTGTCGGTTGGGGTGCCCGCTATGTCGGTCGGGCGGCCGCCCCGCTGCCAAGACCGTTATAACACACCGTTTAGGCGAAAAATGGGGCGGAAGGGGGGGTTTTGCCGATTAGTCGGCCGCCACGGCGCCATTGCGGCCGACTTTTTGAACACTGGGAATAATCCATTGGATTTCTAGTCCACATCTCCATTGGTTTCTTCAACTCAATCGTGATTGATGGGGCCCGATTAATCACATAACAGGCTCTGTTGACTGCTTCTGCCCAAAACTTCTTGTCAAGGCCTGCAACTCTCAACTTGGCTCTTGTTCTCTGTAATAAGGTCCTGTTCATCCGCTCTGCCACTCCATTCTGCTGAGGAGTGTATGCCGTAGTGAACTGCCTTTTGATCCTTTCTATTTTGTAGAAGCTTTCAAATTCATAACAAGCATATTCTCCTCCATTATCCCCCCAAGCACTTGATTCTTTTTCCTTTCAATCCGCGCTTTGAAAACTTTGAATTCTGAGAACACATCTCCCTTTCTCTTGATTGGATACACCCAGCATCTCCTGGAATAATCGTTAATAAGTGACACAAAGTACTTCGCACCTCCCAGGGATACAATCGGTATTTGCCATACATCAGAGTGAATCAACTCTAAAATAGCCTTACTTCTAGAGCTTGATGTGTTAAAGTTCAATCGATGTTGTTTTCTAGTAACATAATACTGACAAAAGGGTAAGGTCACCTTGTTGAGGTCTGGTAGTCGCTTTTGTTCGACAAGAACCTTCAGACCTTGTTCTGACATATGTCCAAGCTTTTGGTGTCATTGCATTGTAGTTGATTCTCCAGATGCAACTGATGTTTCTGCTTCTTGCAATGTCTCCCCTTTATCACATATAACTTTGCAGCTTTCTTTTCTCCCTTCATAAGTATAAGCTCGCCACGGATTATTTTCATAATCCCCTCTCAACTTCAATCTTGCACCCGAGGTCATCGAATTGTCTCAAAGACAATAAATTCTTCTTCAAATAGCTACATGCCGCACTTATTGAATAGTGCATACCGAGCCATCATGCAACTTCAGGTTGATGGTTCAGATACCGACGATCTGCAAAGCATAATTAGTACAGCTGAACACAGATCCTCCTGAGACTGGTTCAAAATGGTGAAACCATTCTCTTCTAGAAGTCATATGGAAAGTAGCTCCCGAATCAAAGTGCCACACATCAACAAATCTATGCTTGCCTTCATTTGTCGCCGCCGCCTCACAACATAGGGCCACTCCTTCACCTAAACTATTTGCAACATTTCCTTGAGGAGTAGAATTTTTTGAATTCCAACAATCTTTCTTGAAGTGACCAATTTTACCACAACCGTAGCACTTCAAACCCTTCTTACTTTTAGATTTGCTTCTATCCTAGTTCTGGCTTCCACTTGAGACACGCTCCATTAATCTGTCTCTTATCACCGTCAAAGCTTCTGCTTGCTGGGAAGTTGCCTGCTTGTCTTCCCTGTTTTTGCGCTGATTTTCTCCTCCAAAAATAGCAACGACAATATCGTCGAAGACTAGATGATCCATGAGAAAGTTGTTGGTCAGGTTGATGATAAGTAGATCATACGAGTCGGGTAGACTCTACAGTAAGATTTCAGCACGTTCCCGTTACTCAATCTTGTAACCCAATGATGTGAGTTGCGAGAATAGAGTATTTAGAATATTCACGTGCTCTGTGACAGAAGAAGATTCAGTCATACGAAGAGTGTATAACTTCTTCTTTACGAAAATTCTGTTGTGAAGAGATTTTGCCTCGTACAATTTGTTGAGATGGTCCCAAATCTCCTTCACCGTCTTCTTCTCCTCGATGCTAGATAATACACCATCTGCTAAAGCCAGATGTATATTAACCATAGCATTTACATCCATCTCGGTCCATTTGTCATCTTTGACATCCGCCGGTCGATCACCAATAGTCGTTTAACAATTATCCTTTCGCGTGATAGCCTTTATTAATAATTTCCACAACGAGAAATTACTCCCGTTGAATTTTTCCAACTCAAACATTGCTGCCATAGCTTCTATCACGAACCCGGAAGCTCCGATACCAATTGTTGTGAAAATAGGACAGATAGAGCCAAACCGCAGCTACTAATTTGTAGGAAATAATCCTGAAGATAAATAGAACACAAAGATTTACGTAGAAACCCTTAAACAAATCAAGGGAAAAACCCATGGACAGGGATAGAAAAATTCCACTATGAAAGAATATAAGAGTTGAAATCTCTTTAAACCACTAGGAGATATCACTTGTAATTTCTCTAGAGAATAAAGGATAAACACTCAAACTCTCTATTTTTCTCTCTAGTATTTCTCACTGTAATGAGACTCGGAGATTTTGGGATGATGTAACAAATGAAGGAGGATATCCTTTTATAAGGGAGAAAACGCGTGAAAATAGTAGTGTAAACTCCTATTCATTTTTCGTGCACGTTTTTTTTTTCTCTTCCGTCCATTTTTTCTTTAATTCTCATCCTTATTTTCATATTGCATTCAATGTGCACCCATTTGAACATTTCTTGCCGACATAATTAATTTCCATTGTCCTGATGGTAACAGAAAATCCTTTGTAAGTGCATTTATATTTAAAACTTGTGAGGATGCACTTATCTGATGAATGAGACGATTTCCTGATGGTAACCAGACATCCATCCCAAAACGACATGATAAACCATTTCCAATTTGCCAAGAAGGACCTGAGATAAGAATCATCCATATTTTTTGAAGTTGCATACAAAGAGGAAATCCTGAAAATTTTGGGAAGCCAAAGGAGAGATCTTTGGTGTTCAAATTTTATCTGGCAATAAAGAGTGATGTCCATAATTTAGTAGGATGGACAATAAGGTCCCAAGCAAGTTTCAGAATCAGGGCAATGTTATGCTCACGCATAGACCATAGACCTAGGCTACCTCTAAATTTTGGTTGACATACTTTAAGCCATGAATCTGTATTAAAAGTACGTTCTCCAGAGTTTCCTCCCCAAAGGAAAGATCTATGTATCTTTTCAAGTTCAGCACAAGTAGATTTCACAAGCAAATGAGACTGCATAATATATGTAGGACGACTGCCGAGGATAGTTTTACATAATATAGTTCTGCCAGCCATGGAGATTTGTCTAGCATTCCAAGTGTTTGCTCTTTGTCGGGTTTTAGCAATCAAAGATGCAAAATGAGACCTTGTAGTTCTGTTACTATGTAATGTTGCACCAAGATATTTTCCAAACTCTGCTACCACTAGGATGTTGAAGATAAAACTGATAGCCATATTAGCTTGTGGACTAGTATTAGGAGAAAGAAGGATACTAGATTTGTTGGTGTTGATCCTCTGTCCTGAATGTAGTGAAAAACTTGGAGTGTTTGTTGAATCACCAAGGCTTGCTCAATTGATGCTTCAGCAAATAAAACTATATCATCTTCAAACATAATATGAGAAAGAGCAAATTTCTGTCGTTTAAAAAACATTTTTTCCATTTTCCTTTAACTATGAGTGAGTTAATAAGGTGAGAAAGACGCTCCATGCAAAGGATAAAAATATATGGTGAAATGGGGTCACCTTGACGAACTCCTTGTTGAGGAGTGAAGTGTTCACCTAGTTCCCCATACCATAAAATCTGCAAAGATGAAGTAGTTAGTGAACTCATAATCAAGTCAATAGCTTATTTGGGAAACCTGCTTCCAGTAGAGTCTCATGAACAAAACTCCATCGGATTCTGTCAAAAGCTTTCAATAAATCAAGTTTTATAGCCATCCAATGTGATTGTTGTCTTCCTCTTTGGATTTGATGAACTGCTTCATGTACAACATGCATATTTTCCACAATATTTCTACCTTTACTGAAGCTAGTTTGTGTAGGAAGAATGATCTCTTTCATAATCTTCTGAAATCGGTTTGCTAATATCTTAGTCACAATCTTAATACCTACATTAAGCAGAGCAATAGGCCTGGAGTGGTCAACTTGGCTCGGAGAATTAGTTTTTGGAGTAAGAATTATTATACCTCGGTTCATGGAGGAATCAAACTTTTTTTTTTTTTAAATGTTTCCTAAACCATTTGGATCAAAGATGGGGAAATAACATGCCAATTATGTTGACAGAAACCTAGATTAAATCCATCAGGTTCAGCAGCTTTATGAGATCCCATTTCAAACACTACTGCTTGAATTTCATTAGCTTCAACATTTTGTTTAAGCAGGTTAAGTGAAGAGATAGAAATCCTCTGAAAGGTAAAATTAGACGAATAAGGTTCAGAAGGATCTTCAGATGTATTTTAATAGAGAGCAGTGAAATAGTCAGTTATGTCTTCAGAAATAAGCATTCGTTCATTAGACCAGATTCCATTAGCTAGTTTCAAACTCATAATCCGACCAATTTGTTTCTTTGTTTTATGAAGAGAGTGAAAAGTATGTGTATTTTGATCTCCATGAATAATCCAAAAGGCTCTCTTATTTTGTAGTTTGAGTACATATTCCTGAGATAATACTTGTTCCAATCTCAAACAGAGTTTAGATTCTAATTTCCTTATCCTTGGATGAGAGTTATGTGCAAATAATTGTTAATTCCCTTGGATCCTGCCTAGAAGACGTCTTTTATGTTTATTCAAGTCATCAAATATATTCTTCCAATCAGACAATTGATTATAGAGATGAAGAAGAGCATCTTTAAATGGTAGATTCTGAGGCCAAACAAATAATAACCAATTATCCCAATTAGGATGGAGTTCCTAGCAATTCAAACATCGATGACCCTTCAGTCTAGTATCATGAGGAATTGATGCAAGTAATGTAGTAATTAACTCACAGTGATCTAAAGCAATACACCCAGTATGTTGTACTCTGATTCCAGAAAAAGTAGACACAACCTGTTGATTGTAAATAACTCTATCTAATCTCTCCATACATAAACAATGTCTCCAAGCAAATTTGGAACCAGTATAACCCCCATCCTGGAAATTATTGATCTTCATAAAATGACGAAAAAGAAGGCAATCTTTCGATAGACGACCACCAGACTTTTCACAAGCATCAACAAAAGTGTTAAAATCACCCATCAAGAAACTAGGAGAGTGAAATATTATCAACAATAGATTGCAAAGAGTCCCATAGGTTTCGAGAGTGCAAAACTGAGGACTACCATATACTATAGTACAAACAATTGAACTAATATCTAGTTTGTAAATACGAGAGTGAAGATATTGCCAATTATTTTCAATGATCTGTACAGATACTCCATGCCTCCATAATATTCAAATCCCAGCCAAGAATCCAATAGCTTCAATATGGTGAGATGAAGAGAAATTCCTAGCTTAAATAATATTAGAAGCATCATCTCCACTGATTCTAGGTTCTAGAATCATAGCTACATCAATGGTAAAAATGATTGAAATATTTTTTATACTGAATTCATAACACGAAATATTCGGTGTATCAACAATAAGCATACTAAATCGAATTCAAATAGCTCAACTAGTGAGCAGAGCTTCTCCTAATATGAAAGTTCGGGGTTCAATAATTTTACCTATAAAAAAATTAGTATATTGAAGGTAAAAACTTAAATACAAAAGGCGAAATCTGTGAAATCTGAGAAGAAGAAAAGACTTTATGTCAAAAAGACAAAAAGCGTCTACAAAGCTTCTCACCTTCAAACAAGATCCAAAATTGTCAAGCAATGATTACACTGTCCGGAGTCATGAGCAATCACTCTCCAGAAGTTAAATATTCTCTAGAGTCCGGGATGTTGGTTATATTTTTCTTGTTTGTGCTATGCTCACTTTGGGAACTAGATCTGGATATTTTTTACACAGATAAGTAAAATTTAATTAATAAAAAAATCAATATTAGAAACAAAAACTTAATTACAATAGGTGAGACATCGGTTGGTCCTAGAAACGGCGGCAGCGTCCCGATGCAAAAGATAGATGGACAATCACTTTTGGACGTGAAGAAACAATGTTTGACATTGTTTAGGTAATTTAATTAATAATTAATTAGTTTTTTGGATAAGTAATTAATAATTAATTAGTTAAAAAATAAACACAAAAAAACTATCTTTTTAATTGGTTTGCTGCAATACCAATTAAGATCTTATAAATATATGTTTAAAACGTACAATCATTAACTCTATTAAAAGAACCCTTAAATCGCTGAATTCAAATCCAAATAAAATGAAAATTAGATAAATATAATTTTAAAGTGCACACGATCAATATCTTTCGATTGTTGAAATCAAATTGGCTGAATCAAAATCTAAAACATTATAAATATAGATTTAAAGTCGACAAAAAATATTCCTACTACACGGTATAGCCATTTGGTCCTATCCACCACTATCATTTTTGGAAACATACCAATGTTTTATCTTATCCGAAGAGCGGATGGTAGTTACATTACCACATAAATATAATGTTTATTTAATCCGCGTTATAAAAAAGAATGAATAAAAACAACAGAATCTTAGGGAACCCTACCGTGATACTGACAAAAGAGAATTTATCAGTGTTTTAGAAAACACAAAATTTGGTGTAAATGAACTTTATATCCGTATCATTTTTGTTTTGGAAACTGACCAAAGTTCAATCTTATCCGAAGAGCGGATGACAGTCGCTTTACCACATAAATATAATATTTATTTAATTTACTTTATAAAAAATAGTGTTTTAGAGTGCGGCCGCCAGAAAGCGCACCGCTTTGGGTTGAGACGCCCATGCTGGATGCCTCGGCAGGCTGAGCGGCCGCCCAGACAGCCACCTAGAAACATAGGTTAATTTTTTGGTTTGTAGTATCGGCCAGAAAAATAAAAAAAATTCATTACAAAGGAGGCCCTCCAAGCTAGAATAGTTTACACAGCAAGTAGAAAAAACCAGAGAATTAGCTCCTGTCCAGAGAATCAGGGGGGATCAAAATGATAGTTTGAAGCAGCAATGTGAGCTTGTTCCTGCGGATGGTCTAACTGGACACAGGGACAATACTGTCAGTGACAATGGACTGTTGGACTTCCAGCCGGCCAGATACAGATTCTACAGCTGATGAAGCATTTGCGGCCGGAGAATTGGGGAATAGATGTGCAAGACAGCCAGGTAGGGTAGAGCTCCAACCCGAGAGAAGTGCAGTTGGGATTGTTACATCTGGGACGTAGTGTGGTTCATCACATTCGGACAGAAACATGTTCAGTTGCAGCAGAGGGAGAACAAGACCTTCTTTTGCCAATGAATCCGCCTCTTTGTTAGTATCACGCCGAATATGTTAAAACTTGCAGGGAATGCAGAAGGCCGCTATCCTCTTGATCGAACAAATGAGACTCCTGTACGGTATATAAGCCTCTTTACCTTCAATAGAGTCTATTGCTATGGTGCTATCCGAACGGATTATGACATTCCACTTGTTGAGCGCGGCGAGCAGAGCTATCCCATATTGAATTGCCCAGAGCTTTGCGAAAATCACCAAACACACCCCTAAACGCAGATTGAATCCAAATACCCAAGAGCCATCTACATCCTGAAGGATGCCACCACACGCCACAACCCCATATGATCTACATACCGCAGCATCCACCGAAACACAAGGCAACAAAACTGAGTTAACACCAGAGGTATGTGGTAGCCCCACTGTTCTTTGACATAGGGACAACCTTCTTGCCTTTTCTAACTGCATCACACGCATGTTCTCCTGATGGCATGCCTGGATTGCTGAACACAGACTCTTGGGGGAAGGCGATTTTTCTTGGAAAAGACACTCATTTCTCGCTGTCCATAGTGTCCAACACGTGGTTGCAAAGAGAGAACACCATTCCTGCGAATGTTTATCTAGAATTATTGTCCAGAATCCAACCATTAGTCAATAAAGTAGAAGAGAAAGGATACGGAATCTGCATGTGAAGGGTGCGCCATGTCTCCCTGCTCATGTTGCAGTCCGTAATATATGAAGAATTGTCTCGTTTGCTGGACATGAGTGACAATCCGGCTTGGATGTTAAGCCTCTACAAAATCGCATGCTGTTTGTCCACAATGCTCCATGTAGGACCCTCCAAAGGAAGACCTTTATGTGTTCTTGCGTTTGAAGGGACCATATGTTGCTCTAGGGTGTGGATGACGACTGAGGATGCATGGATAACACATGATCTACTACCGAGGCACAGCTGAAGTGTCCTTTTGGAGAGTGCTTCCAGGAACATATGTCCCGGCCTGCCTCTACGCAAGGAGCTGGTAGGGAGAGGATCGCCTCCACTGTCGCAGGGGGTAGCCATTCCTCTAGTTTGAATACATCCCATCCACCTGCAACAAGACAAAAGCTAGCAACTTTGCAATCCAAATCACTGTTAGATAGAGGTTTCAAGGCTAGAAGCATCAGAGGGCATGTAAAAGGAAACCATAAATCCTTCCAGAACTAAACCTGAAGGCCATCGCCAGTCTCCCAATGAGTGTTTTGTGTAACTAGTTGCATATTGCAGCAAATCTGTTTCCATAAATGGGAGCCTCGTGGGTCGGTAGTAATTTGAAAAGAGTGAGAGGAGGGAATGTTGTACTTAGCACGAAAAACTTGCACCCATAGCTTCTCCGGTGACACTGAAATCTCCCATGCTAGTTTTAGCATAAAGGCTTGGTTGGTGTGTCGGAAACTTCTGAAACCCAAACCACCGCGGTCCTTCTTCGTGCAAATCTTTTTCCATGAGACCATTGGTTGCTTAGGTTGCTCCGAGGTACCACTCCA
This sequence comes from Pinguicula primuliflora, assembly GCA_025802335.1. Lineage (NCBI taxonomy): Eukaryota > Viridiplantae > Streptophyta > Magnoliopsida > Lamiales > Lentibulariaceae > Pinguicula > Pinguicula primuliflora. The sequence goes on from JAOYMZ010007161.1 coordinate 9,141, forward strand.
CATAAAATCCCGGACAATTCTATCCATTTCATCGTAGGTACCGAGAGGAAATGAAGTAGATTGCATCGAATAGATCGGCATAGAGCATAACACTGATTTGCTTAACACGAGCCGTCCAACCATTGATATTCTTCTAGATCTTCATCCCTGGACTTTCTAACGCATCCTGGAGGGATAAACAGCGTATGTCTCCTTAGAAATTCTTTTGTGGAACAATGGAACACCGAGATAATTCCCCAAGTCATCCACCCCCGTAATCCCCAGTATAGCTTCTATCTCCCTGTAGTCCTCCAGAGAAGTGTTAGGAGAAATCCAAAGAGATGATTTTCTTTGGCTAACCGTCTGGCCCGAGGAAAGGGAGAAGGTTTCCAAAACTTCCTTAATCACAAGGGCCTGTGAAGGAAAGGCTTCTGCAAATAATATAAGGTCGTCGACGAACATAAGGTTGGAGAGTTTCAATTTCAGATGACCAAACTCCAAAGATTTCCATAATCCGGCAGCCAGTGCAGCCCCAATCAGATGGCCCAATCTCTCCATACATAAGACAAATAAGTAGGCTGAGACCGGATCCCCTTGACGAACTCCTCGCTTGGGAGAAAACACAGAACCACGTTGCCCTTCCCATATGACTTGAGTTGAGCTAGAAGTAAGTGATGACATGATAACCTTGGTGAGATAAGGTGGAATGCCAGCCTCCGTAAGGGTATCCTCAATAAATGACCGCTCCATTTTATCAAAAGCCTCAGTTAGGTCAATCTTGATAGCCATGATTCGCTTCCTCCCCTTACATTATCGCATTGTGTGTAGCGCCTCCTGAGCAACAATAATGTTTTCCACAATGTTGCGCCAACGAACGAAGCTAGATTGGTTTTGCGATACAATAGAGGGTAGGATCACACTGCTATGACCTTAGAGACCACTTTCACGTTGATGTTGATGAGACTGATAGGATGGAAATTGTCAAGCTTTCAGGGGAGGTGACTTTAGATAATAAGTGAATCATGCCCCTATTTACTTCCAAAGGTACTTGTCCTTGCAAAAAAACCTGATGGACAAAATGTAAGAGTGTAGGTGAAATTACCTCCCAATTATGTTGGTAGAGACATCCGGAGAAATCATCCGGCCCTACAGCCTTGCTCGGGTCCATATCCATCAAGGCTCTCTTGATCTCCAAGTCGTCTATAGGTTTGGCAAGATGACACTCATGCTCGGCAGATAGTGAGGGAAACTGGTTTCAAAGAGGGAACTCTGGTAGAGGGTCAGCCCCGTCGCCCCCATATATACTTCTAAAGTGTGTTGTGACTTCCTCTAGTAGCACCAGGGTGTCCGAGCACCACTGTCTGGAACGGAATTGTATTCTTTTTACTCTGGCATGAGATTTTTTCTTTTTATGCATAGAGGGGAAATACGATGTATTCTTATACCCTGCCAATATCCATTTTCCCCAAGCTACTTGACGCTGCAATAGTTCCTCTTGGGTAAGAACATTCTCTAAGTCCCTCCTTATGGTGGCCTCCAAGTTTGTCAAGTAAGGTGTCGAGTGCCTGGCAATACAGGATTGAAGTCTAGCTAGCCTACTCATCAGGTGTCTTTTGTGCCTGTAGATATCTCCAAAGTGAGCCATCTTCCACATATCAACGAAAATCTGTAGGCTGGCCAAGCAGTCTAGAAGCGGAGTATTTTGGGCCAGTGATGTTTTAACCAGTCACTCCAGTCAGGGTGAGCTTCACAGGCTTCATAATACTTGAAATGGCCGACATCCTGGGTAGAAAGTGAGAGGGTTCGAACAGTAACACATAATGGGGAGTGATCCGACGATACTCTAGGCAAATTTAATACACCAACGTTGGGGAAGATAGAGGTGAACGCTTCATTTGCTAGAGCCCAGTCAATACGCTCATGGCAACTTCCTCGAGCCCATGTGAATCGTAAGCCTGTAAAATCAAGAGGAGATAAGTCAGTAAGGTTAATAAGTTTTCTAAAGTGGAGACAACCTGCTGATGATTGCCCTTCAATTTTATCCTCCCTTTGTAGAAAGGCGTTGAAGTCACCGATGGCAATCCATGGTGCTATCATCCTTTTTGCTATGAGAAGTAACTTATTCCATATATCTTTCTGGATCTTAGGATTAGGAGACCCGTAAACTACAGATAAGTTAAAGATGGTGTAGTCATCAAGATGAACACGACATAGGATATACTGCCAAACATATTCCATAATGAAGACCCTAACGGAATATATCCATAAAATCCAAGTTCCCCCAGAGAACCCTTGTGCTTCTACTCGGAACGAGTTGTCAAAATTGTTGCCAATTTGCTTAACTACACGCTCCGCACAAGCACCACTCGTTCGGGGTCAAGGAGGACCAGGATGTTCGGGTGATATATATTGATCAAGTTGTGTAAAGTAGAGAGTGTGGTGACATTTCCCACACCTTACAAATTCCATGAGATAATTTTACTATCCATTAAATAAGGGTGCAAGTGATAATGTTAAAATGTAATGAAAAAATGGTACTAAGCAAAATGCGGAACGCTCTTACCGATCCTTGGCACCAGCGAAGTCTGGTTGGATCTCCACATGATCGTCAGCTTCTATGAGCTCCATCTCATGTTCAGAATTAAGTTCCAAGGGATCAGTTGTCTCCATTGAGTCATGGTCTAGGACAGGATCCGGGTTGGGGTCCGAAGGCAGCTCAATATCCACATTAGGTGCATCTGGAGGTGGTTTGGATGAACCAATAGTGACTCCAGGACCACCTACATGAAAGCCTTAGTAGAGGAAAGTGTAGCCCCGCTAGGTTGATTTGATGAGGAACCTGCATGAATTAGAGAGTCAGGGTGGGGAATAGACACAATCACATGCTGAGGAACTATTAAGGAGCCAGGATAAAATGAGTCAGAGTGATGAGATGACAAGAAACTCCCTGTTGGTTTAGGCACGGATATTTTCTTCTTTGCCCATGTGGCATCCTTCACACAATTAGATGTCACTTTCCTTTTCCCTTTGGTTTTCGTAGTTAACCGAGTCGTGGAAGGATTTGGTTGACTACTAGAATCCTTCTTCTGAGCTAGCGGTGCTGAAGATGCTGGATCTTCTTTGTCAGGATCAGTGTCCCAGTTTTGCAAGATGTTGTACCTAAAGGAAGTTTGGACTTTGGCTTTTGAGGTGGGCTCGTTTGCTGAATGTCTCTGCACCTCCAGGGAGGGACGTCTACCCTTCTTTGGGGCTATCATCCATGGACCGGCTTTGGAAAGATCACTAAAAGATCCACCTATAGTGGAGGGCGTCCTTTGGATAGAAGAAGATCCACTGTAGGAACGTCAGTAAGAGGTTCCTTGTTTTTGAACTTACCAGTGTCTGCCTCTGGCAGCGCAGAGCGGTGCAGACAATTTTCTGCAAGGTGGCCAAACCGGGCACAGTCAAAACAGATAACGTGCAAATCTTCATATTGCACAGGATAAAGCTTCTGATCAATCGTTACGACAAGTTTCAGAGGTTGCCAAAGATTCAGTCTCACTGCCAAATGCACGAATAAACCTCTCAAGCCATTTAAAGTGTGAGGATCTCCTTTCAAGCAATCTCCAAGCGGCTTGGCAATTTCCTTTAGCAGGCTTTCCTGATAGTATTGAACAGGCAAATTGGGAATCCTAATCCAGATGGCCACATTTTCTATGTGTTCCGCCTTAACATCAAAATCTCGATGCCAAGGGAACACACGAAGGTAGTGACTCGAAATGGTGTGAGGACCTTCATATAGGACTTTCTCATAATCTTCAGGCCGCGAGCATCTTAGAAGGTAGAATCTATTAGTGATGTCCATAAGAAAAAGCTCACCCTTAGGCTTCCATTGAAGATTTATGTTCCTGCATAAGGATTGGAAGCCTATGTGCTTTCCCAGGGGTCCGATAATCAGAGTGGAGGACATGTTTGAGTCCATTTGGAGCTGAATTTTTTCAGCAAAGGCCACAATAAGACCCAGCTCGTTGCAAGAATGAAATACGTCTTTGGGAAGAACTTCAATCCTCTGCTGAGAGGTACCTTCCTTTGGCTCGACAAAGGATTTAAATAGGGGGCAGTTTTAGCCACTGAGGGGGGCATCGACAGCGTGCCTACCGCCGGAGCTATCGGACTTTCCGGCCCCATCGATTTACCCCGCACGGGAGCGGTGTTCCCCTTTTTTGTGCTTGCTTTCGCCATCACGAATCCCTCCTCAAGGCACGGAAAAGTGTTTTTGGACAGCATGTCAACATCGTCCGCCATACGGACTAGTGGAGACGACCGTTACCGGCGTCTGCAAAGCCAAGGTTGTTTAGAGTTCTCGTAAAACATGCCATAGAGAATTATCGGCTAGGGTTTTGAATCCTTAGTTTAAAATTTAACCAATTTTGTTTATTATACTATGTAGGTTACATTTTATTTTTGAGTTTTATCAATAGAGAGGAGAAACGAGAGGGCGGCGACTTCTGTGATTTGAATGGTTGGACATCAAACTCAGAGTTGGTGAAGAAAAAATTTGGAGCAAAGCATGGACCCAGTAATATATTTGTTTGATTTTGAACTCTTGTTGTTAATTGATATGGTTTGTTCGAAGGAACTCACACAACATCCCATAGGGTTTTACTGAGTGATATAGTTTGTCGAGTCACAGAGTTTTGTGACTTTCTCTACTATTTTTTCCATTGATTTCCAGATTTGAGACATCAAGGTTGTGGGGAACAACAAGAAGAGGAAGAATAAGGAGATTGATACTTTAATGGCATATTATGATTTCGTCCACGCTAAATCATGACTTGTTGATATTCGAGAAAAAAATTCAAATCATTGGATTCCATTGAATGAAACTATGCGAGAAGTGAATGATGACGACTTTGAGTCGGATCATGAGGCGAAGCACCATCAGTAAACGACTATGAATGTTGAATTGACACTACTTCAATTTTATTTTGAGTCTTTGACGATGAACACAATGAACAAGTTAATTAGTTGACACTTGAATTTTATTTTAATGTGTGTGTTGTCTTGTTAATTGGCTTCCTCCCAAACTAATACTTTTTTGCAGTTTATTTTTAATAAGTTTCCAATTTCCACTCAAATAGTTTTCAATGCAATCCTTCCCAAAGTCTCGTTCCATAAAGATTTTAATTGTATTTTTTATTTACAGTTTTTTACATTTTAATAAAAAAAAATGCCAAATAGCTGGGTGCCGCCTAGGCGGCTTGAGTTCTGGGCGACCCAAAAATACGTCAGGTCGCCCAAAACTTTCTTAATAAAAAATAATAATAAAGGTTAAAAAGATTTCGGACCACCCACTCTCTCCAACACTGATAAAAAATAATAATGAAGAAAAAAAAGATTAAATAAAAAAACAAAATCTTAGAAAACCCTGATAGAAGGATAGCTCAGACCAAAGGCGATCTCACCCTCCGACAAAGACTTGGAAATTTTATTAGGGCTCCCACATTAATCTCTGTGAGGAACAGCAAGGCTCAAGATCTGCAAATCAAACACTGATAGTTAGTCTTCTTAACAACGAATCGTAGATCTTAATCGAATATATGTAATCTCAAAACAGTATATAAAAAACTCCTGTTTTTTAGAGTAAATCGTCGGCAAATCGACACAAAGTGTCTAAAAATAGTCCAAAAACACGAGGCTGTCAGTCCGGTGAGTAACCGATCACTCAACAACTCAAAAACCACAACCGAAGGTTCATAAACCACGGTAAGAAGGGATGAAAACCAGATCTGGACAAGGATATCAGCCAAAAAATGATTTAACCGAACAAAATCACAGAGAAATGAAGAGAATCGAAAAATCAGGTCGAGAGTTCCAGGGAGTTTTAGAGAGTTTCAGAGAGATGGCAGCCAGCGAGAGAGAAAGGAAAAAGTAAAAGTGAAGTCCCACAACCCTAATCTCCGAATTTATATGGTGGACCGATAACAAGTGCCAAATAATTGGACATGGGCCGAACAGGTGAGATAGAAAGATAGATCTAGGGCCCAATTCAAGTATTAATTTTAGAAGGCCCAAACCAGGTAAGACAAACCTAGTTAAATACTAGCCCTAACAACAACCCAGCCCAATAGGTCTCACAAGGCCTTCAATGAGGTGATGAACAACGAGATGTGGATTGAAGTCAAAAATTGATCGATTCTTGGATATATGAGTTTTACCCTCCAAGTTATGCACACATAACTCGGACGACAACTCCGTTAAGTCATAATAAAGCATAGAGCTTCGACTCGGAATGTTTTGCATCATTCGACCCCTTATGTGTTACCGGGTTGTGCACTTGTGTCCAAAACAAGCAAAAAACAACATTTAAGGATTAGTAAACATTAGGTCATGTCCCCAAATCCCAACAATCTCACAAAACTCCGCCACCGATTTTACTTCAGCAGGAGTGGAATCATCCAATGTAAGCACCCTATTTGCCGTGAATTCTGTTGATTTCCTTGTATTCATTGGTATTCTTTGATTTTTATCATAATTATTCTATGTAGATGCCTTATCCATGCACATATTTATGCAATTTTTGATATTGTGTCGAAATTGGTCTCACCAATTAAACACATGAGGCCAGCCATTCAATGCTCCAATAGAATTTGTGCGATGACCATGTCCCTTGATCCACGACGTACATCAAGCTTGGAGGAGAATCCATTCCTTTTAGGGAAGTGGATAAAATCACAACCTCTAGAAGTGAAATGCTCAGAATTTTGGGAGAATCTCGATCCTCTCCCCCTATGAAACTATGAGTAAATTGGGTATTGGACCTTACACCATTCAACTTGTGGAGAGTGTTGGCCACCATAAATGCAAGCAACCATAAATAATAAATATCAGCCGACATATTAATATTGAAAATATGCAAGTCGACCTATTGACATGATAAAGGTCACCTTACATTTACTATTTAATGACTTATGTGTTTTTCTTTTATATGTATATTGTAAAGTAAGATGTACATAAAAGTATAAGGAAATGATTTCCTTCATTACATTTCCCCATTTGTCTACAACAAGATGACAAAAGGTCATACACAAGCTCAGTTAGTCTGCGATCCCTGTACTTGGGAAGACTAAATTGGTAACAAACACGTCAGGGAAGCTACATGAGTGCATGCAATATTCAGCATGAAGTATGATGGATACCTCAAATGCAAAGAATCCACCATGTTTCAAGATAGAAGCAGCTCATAAGGTCATCCTGATCCATACCATTCTCGCCGCCATCAAGGGCAATTCTAGGTTCGTGTTGAGAAACTTCAGCCTGTAGCCCATCAATACATCCACTTGGTATGTATGGTGGATTGCTCACAATCCCACTCAGTTCCCCTTCAACAGCCTTCTGAGGATTAAGAACATATATTTGAACTCGAGTTTGTTAATTGTATCGAATAGAACGAACAAATTTTAAATGAACTGAATTAAACTTTCAATTACTATGTTGGTGAATGGCTTGATGTATTTTCAGTTGGATTGCAGAGGAGGATGAGATCATCTACTTACCAACCGTGAGAATGAAGAGAAAAGTTGGCCATTACCATCATTAAAGGAGCTAACAAACAGTAACAGAGCGTGGTCTGTAAAACCTTAAGCAGAACTAGGGAACAGGCTTTTCAATTGTTGATCAGCATTGCCCCAAATCTTGGAACAAAATCTTACACATCCATCTTACTTACATAGTTTTCTTACCATATTGTTTTGGATAGCCCTTTCCTTCTTATTCCTTCTTATTTGGAATATAAAATCTTGCCTTGTTACAAATTTTTGGATAAAACTTTCCCAACTGTGTTGGCCAAGTGAGTCTATAAATTACTTGCAGATTCCGGCCGCTTCCTCTTCTCACCTTCTTCGATCATCAACGCAAATATTGTTTGAGAAAAGTTCATACGAATAGTGCAACTTTCTACACGAATGGGTTGTGGCATTAGTAGAGCTAAACGGTCCGGCAGTTGTCGCCCGCTTCCGGCGTTAACTGCCGAGTCTCCAACTTGGCCGCCCGGCGGTGATCTGTGTTCATACTCTGCCGCCTGCCGCCCGGAATCGGCTATCCATGATATCACGTACAGAGCCATTAACTCCTTGTCCGTGAGCCCGGATGTGCGCTCTCTTTCCCCTGATTCTCTGAGCCAAGTGATGGAGTGCTTGGTTGACATGAATCAAGAGGTTGTTAAGATCATCTTGCAGAACAGGAAGGGGATTTGGGAGAACAAGGAATTATCCGATATCGTCTACGATTACTTGGAGCAAACACTCCTGATACTAGATTTCTGCAGCTCACTCGATTTGTGCCTCAAACGCGCCGCCCACATTGAGTCCATCGTCACTGTTGCGCTGCGTAAGTTCAAAAGGGAACATGAACATGAACAAGAACATTATTCCTCTGTTTCTGAACAGGGTTCTGTGAAGAATTATGCTGCTGCTACCTTGGAGGAATTGAGAAATCTCACGGACCCTTTTACGGAGGATTTCTTCACGGCGTTCAATTCCATATTTTCCCGTCAGATTGTGATGCTGGGGAGGTTTCAGGCCACGATGAAGAAGCTCGACAGGAAACGAGCGAAACTGAAAATTTACAGAAGGGTCTCCAAACTGATTTTCATCGCGGCGTCCGCGGCAGTTTTGATATGCTCCGTGGTGGCTGCAGCCGTCACTGCTCCTCCGGTAGTTGCCGCCGCCGCCGCCGCCATGCCTCTCGCATCGGTATGGAAGTGGGTCGACTCCGTATGGAGAAAGCGGGAGACGGACCTGATGGAGCAGAAAGAGATCATCGGTTCAATGCAGATCGGAAACTATGTTTGTGTCAAGGACTTGGATAACATTCGAGTGCAGGTTAAGAGATTTCAGATTGGGCTTGAAGGGTTGTTGGTTGATGCTGGGTTTACGGCGGCAAGGGGAGCCGGGGAAGAGGCGGTGGTGGTGGCAGCCGTCGGGGAGATGAGGAAAGAGGTGAAGCAGTTCTTCAAGATCATCGGTGAATTGAGGGAACAGGCTGATAAGTGTACTCGCGAAATCAGAATGGCGAGGGCATTGATTTTGAAGAGAATCAGTAGTCAGCCCAATAGATCTGATCAGGATGTTGATATATTTTCATGATGTTATTAGTCGAGAATATTGGTAGTCAAGATGTTGATACATAATTTTGTATATAATTTGAATCATGTACAGAATTATAGCTTTCTGACTAATGTTTTGTGATGCATAATTCTAGAGAAATTTACTCCTGCCTCACTTTTACATGATGGACAAATCACTGCCTTGTTGGGCAACAAATCAAAACCATCGAATTAAAATTTAATGGACCAGATCCAACAACCACTTAAGTCTATCACGTGACTTACAAAAAATTGATTCTCTTCTCAGCTGCAACCCTTGTCTCGTTCCCTAGAACTCTTGCTGTCTCTTTCCCTCTTTCTAATCCTACGACATTTTCTACCTCACAAATATCATGGAACTCAAAACTTAAAATACATATGATGGGTGTGGAGTGGCCGGAAACTCCAACACAAGAGGAAAGAGGAGAAGGGGTGTTGCTCCTGATGATGTCCCGAACCAAGTCTTGGTTTTGGGTGGTGGTTCTTGAGGGGACATCTCGTCGTCGAATTCTTGCTCGTCGGTCGTGGTGACCATCTGAAGCCTGCTCTTTCTTGATTTCTTCCTGGGGAGACCTTGCCGGTGTCTTTGTACCATACCAAATCCAAATGGGAGTTTCGGCCTGACTGGTTTGATTTAATGTAGGATCTGTTGGAGAGAAATCATACCTTAATTTGTCTGAAAATGCCCCCACTGTCCACTGGACAATTAATAGTGCTGGAATGAAAGAGACGATGAGGACTCATTTAGCGAATATATTTTTTTAGGAAGGAATTTGTTTTTTTTTGGGTGCTGTCACTTGAGCTTTTAAACTACTCTTCAATCTGGCCCCTAGAATTTTAATCTGATGGACCAAATCAATTGTCCAACACAATAACAAATTGTCCAATAAGCAACAGTTGCAAGAGAAAATTTCTCCATAATACTAATTTAAACTGTCACACATTTTAATATAATGTCTAAGGTCAATTTGATGCTAGTACTAAGGGGTTGTTTGCAAGTTCTTTTACTTATGTAGAAATACATTTTCAGAAGGTCTTCCGGAAAAAGGAACTTTCATTAAAAAGTTGAAAAATATTTGCAAAATATGCTTGTCTACAGCAAAAATCAAAATAGAGTGCTTGCATATTATTAATTTAAAAGTTACTTTTGTAACATAAATTCAACAAATGATGGATATATTGAAATTTTTGGGAATATTGAATTATTTAGGAGTGTAAATATGTCTTAAATTTAATATTTTAAATATTTAAAAAAATGCCACCGCGAAAAGCTCTTCAAAAGCAACCCCAGAGATGCTTTTGATTTTTAGGTTTTTTTTTTACTTCTCCACCACAAAAGTCAAAAGTCAAACGGCAAAAGTAAAATTTGCAAACACTCCAAACTGACTTTTCAATCGCCAAAAACCAAAAATTTCTTTTCTGTGTAACTTGCAAACACCCACTAACTACTAGCATTCGACTTATAGTGTCGAATCCTATTACTATTTAGGGAGGGGCATTCAGACTGCCAAATGCAGACTCATCACGGACGTGTATCCAAGACAATTTGCACTATTTTTGTCAATCCTAAATTGCCTCTACATAGCATAACCCACTATATTGACCGAGTTTGTACACCCAATCACGTCTTTGAACTCAAGTATATATTTTTTGTGTTGCACCTCTTGCTCCACCATGTCGAGCGGTGGTAACTGAGAAACGACAAGCTCGGGGGTGACGAAGGCGGCAACAAGGCAGCAAAGGAAACCTAGAGAAACAACAAATTGTACCATTGAAAACTTGAATGGGTCCGGGGAGAATGTGATTGAGGGTCATATTTGAAAGATGTAGAAATGTGTTAATGTATAAAGGGGGATTTGGTGTCTGTTTTGCTGCAAGGAGATAACAACTCTATAAAAAGTTTGGAACCCTCAATCTGTATTGAATAGTCATATCAAACTTGATAGTTTTTTTTTTTGAAGTATTAAAGGTGAAATATTTACTGAAATAGTCATTTGATTGAAGAAAGTAATAGGTGATATAATCTATCTTATACCCCATCCTTTTATGCTAAATTCATACTCAACTTGCAATTGCCATTTACCTTCGTCAAAATTGGTGGTGATGATGAAAAATCCATATAAATGATCAAACTATGCTCTAACATTATTTCGGCTATTATAATAAATAACAGTTTAATCATATGAAAATGATGCAACTAAATTACAAATGATGAAGTTACCCTAGTCACATAAGAACATGATACTTTTGTGTGTTATATTACTCTAACACAGGAATATGTTCAAAAGTTTCTCTATGGGTCAAATCACTCTGCACAACTACAATATATTGACGATACTCTTATATTCAGTAATGGCACAGAGGAGGACATTAAAGGCATTAAACTCTCTCTACGGTGCTTAGAATGGTGAGTGTTTGAAAATAAATTACTCTAACACTAGAATATATGGAGTGAATACTCCTGCCATGGAATTGAGGTCTTTCGCAGATAATTTGGGATGCCTTATGGAGAATCTTCCATTCCAATATCTGGGATTGCCTGTTGGTGAAAATACTGGCAGGATAAAAATGTGAAAACCTACACTAGACAAGGTAGCAAGAAAACTGTCTTCTTGGGAGCTATCTTACCTATCTTTTGGTGGTCGAATGATCCTATTGAAAGCTGTCATCTCCTCTATCCCAGTACATGTTCTACACACCATACTAGCAGATATGATCCTACAAATAACAACATACATTTTAGGTTTCAATCGACAAGAGGATGTTATGGATACTTGGTATTGGAAGGCTAGAAACACAGGTACATACTCAGTGAAAATAGTATATACCGAGATCCGAGAATCATCTGGAAGTAGAAATACTCAATATTGAAAGAGACTGCCTTCGTCTGGAGAATGTTGTTGGACAAAGTTCCTACAATTGGTAACCTGCAAATAAGAGGTGTGCAAGGAATCAATTTGAACTGCACCTTCTGCGAAATGGCAAATGAATCAGTGGCTCACTGTTTATTCCTCTGCCCGGAGATCTAGATCGTTTGGTACAAGCTCTGTGGGTGGATAGGATGTAGCAGGTTAACACAGCACCTGGATCTGTGGCCAAACTTCACCATATTTTTTGGAGAAATCTACAAGCACCGGTGCAAAAGCAGAATGCCTCACAATTTGGGTTACATCTATTTGACAAATCTGACTCGCACGAAATCGTTCAATCTTTGACCAAAGAACATTTGATCAGGATGAAATCCTCCGATTAATTCAGCGACATTCATGGGAGATATTCCGTAGCGGAGGATTGGGCAGAGGATACACATATCAAGATTGGGAAAGGTTACCGAAAAGTGTAATTCGACTGAGTATGAGTTAATCGGTGGGGAAAAAGGAAATTTTTGAGTTGCCTGGAACAATTGGCTTCTTGGCGGAGACGACGGCCCGTTCTCATGTGGGACGATTTTGTAAATAATAGTTTGTTTGTAAATAATTTAAATATATGAATGAATTAGTTGCTTTGCTAAAAAAAACTTTTGGTGTGTTATACAAATGTTTTCCATTGGTGGAATTAATTATGAAAACATACAGTTGTAGATAAAATTGAAATATATATATTATGAGCATACACGTATGAGATTTCATCTCCATAATCTTATCATCCCAAGTGAATTGTTGTCTCCAATTGTAATCATAATTGTTGAATATTGTGATCCAATAATTAAGATAAATCTCATTACAAAAGTGTAATTATTAATAAAAAATTCAACTACAAAATGAGATTTGTAAGGTGAAAGTTCAAAAATGATCAATATTAAACTTCGGTTAAGTTACATTGTTGGAAGTGGGCCAATTATCCAGCCCGGTTATGAAGCCCAGTCCGGAGCCCAAAGAGGGAGTTGTTTCTTTGTCATACTTAGTTCAATTACATAATCACACAATCCACTGCATCTTTGTTTTATGCACTTGGCACACTGTCACTGTCCCGAGATTAAATACCGAATGATGACGAATGTCAATGGCCCGTGATTCCTGATCGAGCCCATTTTGACATTAATTTGGTTATTGGCCAAAGTGTTTATACTTTGAGTCGAAACCATTTAAGGTTGGAATAGAGTGTTTGCTACACATGAGTCGAACTTGAGGTGGCCCATTTTTTACATACA
>JAOYMZ010007172.1:0-22393 GCA_025802335.1 Pinguicula primuliflora
AAAGATATAAAAGGACCAACATATAAATAGACATAAATTAAGGACGATTTGAGAGATCTTTGGCCATATATAGGTTCATATCACATTCTTACTCATTTTGATAGATCAATTTGCGCTGAAATAATATTCAGAACAACCTCTTATTTGAACCTCCCAAATTTGGGAATTCTAGATCAGGATTCTTATTCGTAAGTTTCAAATTTAGAAACCAAGAGCAATCATATCCACGTGGTAATATGAAGATTTTAAATAAGTGAAGATTGCAAGGTTTATAAATAACTAACCTTGAAGCAAGTAACTGGATTGCAAATTTCTCTACATCTTCCCGACACTGAGCCAATTGAAATCTATTTATTCGTTTACTGTGACCATCTACAGCCTCGTTAGGATCTTCAACAACTTCATCATCCCTAGCGATTACATCAGCCTCCGAATCCCACTCTTCTTCCACCTCTAGAGATGCCAGCACAACAAGAAAAACACGTAAGTCACCCATTTTCATAATGGAGGATACAAATGAGTGACAAGACCATACCCAAATTTAACCCATCAGTTAAAAAAGAACTACGACCGTCTTCCTGATTATTCACGTGGTTGCGAAAATCAACTCTGCTTTTGTGCAACTCAAGCTCATTTTTCCAATTCTTCAAATCATTCACAGGTAAAGGAGCATCGTATCTTGTAACATTGATCAAATCAGACACATTCCCATCGTTATCCACTGAATTCTTTGGGATGTATCTCACCAGCAACGAACTACTGTAATCTCTTCCTTTTCTACGGCAACTTATGTTGCCGTTTCCTCCAACCCTAAACAAATTTAACACTCAAAACAAATTACAGAATACTAATGCGATATTCAATTCAATGTGCTATCACTGAAATCAGAAAGACTATATAACTCGTTTCCACTTGCTCAATTTAACTTCTCTCCATAAATGGAAATCGAGGAAAGGCTAACCAGGGAATCAGAAAGAGACGGCACGCGAGTTTGATTTCATTCACATGGAACAAATTCCCTGCAAGGAACGCCATAGTTCGATTGCAGACGAATTAAATTGAGGTCGAAACAAGAGGCTGAGAAACCCTTAGCGAGAGCGCGGCATGTGGGAGGAGGACAGATTTCTCAAATAGTGCCAAACACTCAGCAGATTAAGACGCCATTTTGGCAGGCCAAGGCCAAGGTACAGCTGCGGCTATGGGAGGAGGACAGATTGAAGAGGCTGTTCGTCGGCTACATAACAGCCGAATGGGAGAGGGATGCATCTATCGTGCATATGATGGAATTCATGGAGTAAATAAATGTAAAGAGAGGAAGTGATGGGCGGTTGTGTAAATATTTAACATTATTTATTGGTGGAGGATCCTACACGATTTTTGAAATGATTTTTGCATTTATTTTTAATTTCGGCCATTAGAATTGTCCGTTGTCGGAATTGGGCACATCGTTAGAAAACTTATGCATAGAAGATCATAAGCCCTATGTTTAGTTTCGATTCCGACGAATTCGTCGTCGGAATTTTCTAAAACCCTATTTAGGACTACTTAACCCTAGGGAAAATGTGAACCCTCCGTTAAACCGTGATAACGTCGTCAGAATATCACCAAAATTTGAACATATACAATTCGATGCATAAGCTTTCTAACGATGTGCCCAATTCCGGCAACGGGCAACCCTAGTGGCCGGAATTGAAAATGAATGTCAAAAATCATGTCAAAAATCATGTCAAAAATCCTGTTACTGGATCTTACATCTTATTTATATATTGAAAACATTTTGCTACAAAAAGATTTGTAAGCATAGCAACGACTTAAAAAAAAAGACATTTTTTTATAAGTCCTAATATTTTGAAGACTACAAAAGTAGGAAGAATTTTTAATATGCTACAAAATTGTCGCCTACTTTGCAAAATGCCACATACCGATTTTCGAAAGACCGATATAAATCATAGGTCTTTGAAAGACCGGTATTCTAAAATATCGGTTTTTTAATAATCGGTGGTAATTAACTCAACTAATTACTGCAATTACCATTTACCGGTCTTTGAAAGACCGGTATGTTGAATCGACAAAATCGAACAGTAGACAACACATCTTCACCTTTCTGATAAATAAGTAATGCTTTTCGGAATTCGGAAATCCCTGAAACTCGGTAACAGTTCATATGAAGCAAAAGATGTTTTTCCGTTCAATCTCGAGTCTTTATCTGGGAATAATTTCTCCTCTGTGTGATTTCCAATGTTCAAAACAGAATATGAGGCAGAAATGACTTCATCAGCTTCACTGTTCAATCTCTTATTTCCTCCATTCCTTTTTGACCCACTCAAAGTACTTGAAGAGGGAATCGGATCACCAGCAGACTTTGAATTCTTCTTCTTGCCAAATATTTGTTTGATCATATTTCCAATAATCTCCCAATTTCCACCAGCAAAAAAACACAGCAAATCCGATCAATTCAAGCGAATATTTTCAGGATCAGAAAGAAGTCAATTCCTTCTTAACCCTAATCTCCAAAATGCAAAATTCCGACCTCCCTTGACGTTGACTCTAGAGGAACATGATTCAAGGTCTTGAAAGTGCCAAAAATTCAGAAAACCAAGCAAGGGAGGGTTTCTTCCCTAAAGAAATAAGAAAAAAATTAAACCCCAGAAATCAGAAGAAACCAAATCCCAACCGAAGACCAAGAATCCCAGTAAAGAAGCTAAACCCTCATACCCCTTCACACCCTTATCACCTCCCAAGAAAGTTGAAGCATAAAATCTGAGCCTTTTGATTTAAACTCCCAAACCTATATTTCACCTCTCCACGAAGCGACAGCAGCTTCAATAATCTCACTCCCAACAGCATAAGTACAATAAGAGGAGCATATATCGTCCTCAAAAGCAAAATCCTAAGAATATCACAGAAGGGCTCAAGCACAAAGGAAGAAAAAGATAACCTTTTCAAGACAATGCCCAATCAAGGGTTTTTCCGACGGATGTAGAGGAGCAGAGAACGCAATAATCCCGGTCAAATATCTGATGCTGAGGAAAGGATCAAGATTATTTTGCCGTGTTCTTGAATTCCCCTTCCACAGCCAACTTTTGATTTTTTCTCCGTCGTCTCTCCCGTTTATTGTTTGCTGACAATGACGCTGTTGTTGGATTTGTTTTCCAGCCGGGCATGCTTAAGCTATCGGGATTAAATTTCCTTATCCCAGTCTTAGCTGCATTGGGCAGGTCATTGACGTCAAAGTCAAAAGCAGATATGGGGATGTATTGTCTTGGCATAAAAAGTGAACCTTGAAGAAATTTTCATGATTATACTGTAAATTTGTAGCCAAAAAAATGATTCTAATTGAAAGTAAAGGAGTGTATGTTGTATGTAGCCAACAAAATGATTCTAATCCAAAAGCAGAGGATATGATGCTTCTGCGGTGGAAAAGCAGGCGGTGGTATTTTTGAAAACAAACGAAATACATATGTAAGACTATATTACCCTTAGAAGTTATTTACATGATTAAAATAAATTATTTTAATCGAATTGTTAGGGTAAAATTAAACTTTCCTTATATAAATATAATAAAAGTTAAAAACATTTGCAAATACTACTATTAAATTTTTTCTGTATCATCACAGTTTTTGCAAACACATACCATTTTTTTGCAAATCACTTTTTTTTAATTTTCTCCATTGAAAAGTGTTTTGCAAAAGTAGAAGCATTTGCAAACACACACTAAATGTATTCATACTATAGTTGCTGTTTTTCACTTCTTATTATTTTCCAGAAATACTATACCACCAGACACATTTAGCACAAGACACACAAGACACACACATGACAGCATACCATTCGCTCATGGTCTGGCTCACACTTTATGGTATCTAATCATATTCTGACATATGTGTGTCTAATATAGTATTTGTGATGATTTTCATTAGAACTTGCAAAATGGGTATCTAATATCTGATTTTTAAGGGTGGGCAAATGGCGTTCAGGCCTCGGAATTGTCCTGAAGCCCGGCGGGCCCGAATCCCGAACAAAAAAAGAAGCTTGGAACGGGTTTGAGCCCTAAAAATAGGTCCTGAACCTAGTTCGGGACGGGACAGACCCGAAGCCCGAACTAAAAATAATAAAATATTAAAAAATAGTTAGAAGGCAAGACGAGGAAGCAAGAAGGACATATGACAAAGATTTTTCCAGCAAGAGAAGGCTAGGAAAGAAAGATCTATAGTAAGTGGTTTACTCCTTAAATGTGGGATTTGGAGAGTTAGATAGATGAGTTTGTTTGTCGAATTTTGCCCACTACAAGCAAAATTTTGTTTGCTACATTCGTTGTTACTGGTAAGATTTTTGGTTTATTCCTTAAATTCCATTTGTTTGTTAAACTTGGTTTGCTACAAAGTTTATTGTTTGTTGTTGAATTTATGTTTTACTTCTTAAATTGAATTTGTTTGTTGACTCAAACTTTGCCTGCTACACGCGTTACTACTGGTAGGAGTTAAGAGGGGATTTTGATGATGTTATCTTTCATCTTGCATTTTTAGGTAATTGGTTATTTAAATTCAGAAAATTTATTTTAATTTATATCTTTATTTGTTATCTGGAATCCAGGAAAATGATTTTTTTGTGATGAATCAAGACTTAGGTTTGTTTTCAAGTTGTGCAACAAAAAATAAATATTAATTTTTTTAATTCGGACCTCGAGATGTCCCGACGACCAAAGTCTCGAACTTGTTCGGGACGGGATCGAGCCCAAAATTTTGGGCTCAAATCAAAACGGGATGAGATTGGGATTCGGCAAATTCTAATCCCGAATACCGAATGCCCACCCCTACTGATTTCCCTTACAATCTGCATTGATTGTTTATTTAATTGAGTTATGATCTAACCAAACCCCTCATAAGATGGTAGACTCCAAATTTGATCTAATTGGAAAACTGACCAATCAATTGATCCAAAATCAAGCTATGGTCATTTACAAACAAGAGTTCTCTTTTATTTTGGACAAGAATCCAAAGAAAAATAATTTTTCAGTTTGAAAAGGTTCCACGCCCTACAATGTGGAATTAGTCGTGATTTATTGAATGCAGCAAGGAACAAGGAAAAGATGGCTACGAGATAGCAATTAATGAACAAAAAATTTGAAGCTTTGACATGAACATCCATCACAGTTGAATTAGTGTACAACATTTTGTTTTCAGTTGGAAGTTCGTCCTTGAAATCCTCATCTTTTTCAGCCAACTGCACAAATTCCCCACCGATTTTCTTGGATCCCTAGGAGCAAAATGTTGATATCTTTTCCCATTCTTTCCTAAATCAGACAGCAAATCCTGCATCAAATTTGGTGCACACAAATGTCACTAGCCATTAGGCTGCACCATGTCAGCATCACAGCAACTGAAGCATATGCGAACACAACCATAAAGGAAGGCCTTTACATCACCAAATTTCAATCCAAGTCCATCTATCAGAACAACCCTTTTGCCCCTTTCGTGTGTTCTAGCGGAAAAGCTCAAATTTCATCACAATCTCATTCAGTGTATTCTGTGATGGCGATGGGGGCTCTTTGGTGGATCTTGTTGTGCCCGATAGACAAAGGGGTGTGAAGATTTCAGAGTCTGGATCATTGCCAAAGGTGAAATTAACTAAGATTGATCTTGAATGGGTGCATGTTTTGAGTGAGGGCTGGGCGAGCCCATTGAAGGGATTTATGAGGGAAAACGAGTATTTACAGTGCTTGCATTTTAACTGCTTGAGGATGATAGATGGTAGTAAGGTTAACATTGTTAATGATATAAAGGGACAATTGTCCCATACCGGTTATGAGAACTAAGATTTATTAGTATAAATAGGAATTGTGGTGGAGAATCTATCACCTTGGGCCTAAGGTTTTAATGGTGACACCCACATTCCTACTAACTTAGCCCCACACGCATACCTGCATGCATGAGACCCGGTTGTCCCTGGGCTCGATTTATTCAAAGCCCATTGACCCGAGTGTTATGGGCCGGGCGGCCGTGACCCGCAGTTAGTTCGGGCCAGCCCAATTTATATGAAATTTATCAAACATGTCATTGCCTATTGTTTTGGCTATTGATGATGTGGCTAAGGAGAAACAATCTCCAAGGGGTGTAGGTATAATTCCCTACATCCTATATTCCCAACACCCTATTTGATTTATCATTACGGAAATGATCCAAATCACTTAAAGTCACTGCATACAAGATGGGTGCAATAATCCGTTTTCACATGTTGGTATTTTTTTTTTTTTTGCGTACTGCAAGGTATCCCAGCCGGCAGACAGGAGACTAATCCTCCGTCCCTCTGTCAGCACACTAAGTGGTAGGGGACTGACCAAATGTTTTTCACATGTTGGTATTCTTTACAGCATTGAAATATACAAACACAACAAAGAAGAGAGAACTGCAAGAACTTGGGGAAGCACAGCACCAGGCTTACCTTATGTTGAGGAGGTGATCATTCCAGCTGGAGACTGGCTTATTGGTGGAGATTTAGAAGTCCTGAATCCCGTCAAATACAATGATGGTCTTGATCAGTACAGGATTTCTCCACAACAACTCAGGAACCAATTCGATAGACGTGGGGCAGATGCTGTGTTTGCTTTTCAGCTGAGAAATCCTCTACATAACGGTCATGCCTTGCTAATGAATGATACTCGTAGGAGGCTTCTGGAAATGGGTTACAAGAATCCGGTTCTTTTACTACATCCTTTGGGAGGATTCACCAAGGTTGATGATGTGCCACTTGAAGACCGAATGAACAACATACCAAGGTTTGTAATTTCTATAGCTAACTGATATGCTATAGTTCTCAGCTTTCCCTTATTTCTGTATTTCGGATACAATACAATGCCTGGCCTATTTAAAAAGTTGTAAGGTCATAAGAGTATCTCATTTCATGTATCCATATTCTCAGTGGCGGACCCTCTTTTTATACTTGAACTTACACTCGTCGTGCTTCCTACTTTGACCTTAGAATACCCTGAGGATACCTATCCTTATCCACCACTGATACTCTTAAGTCTTTATTCTCATAAAAGTACTTGAAGATGGGGTACTTGATCCTGAAACAACAATCGTCGCTATTTTCCCATCGCCAATGCACTACGCAGGTCCAACAGAAGTCCAGTGGCATGCAAAAGCAAGAATCAATGCAGGTGCCAATTTCTATATCGTGGGTCGTGATCCTGCAGGCATGGGACATCCCACGGAGAAGAGGGACCTATACGATCCTGATCATGGGAAAAAGGTGTTTAGTATGGCACCAGGTCTTGAAAAGATGAACATACTGCCATTCAGGGTTTGTACGACAATATATATACTTTGTCATAATCTTTAGGGTCAATATGACGTGGGGATTAGTAGCTTACACAGTGCATGATCATCTGTATTTTCTGATTCAATCCCTGCGAAAGTATTATTATAGGTGGCTGCATACGATACTGTAGAGAAGAAGATGGCCTTTTTGATCCTTCCCGTGCTTCAGAGTTCCTCTTCATATCCGGAATCAAGGTAAGCACACTGTGAAGATATCTTACCTTAAAAGGAATAAGACTGCTGCAGAATGCTATTGGATTTGCTTCTCATTCCATTTTCTGGTATACTTCTGTAGATGCGGACTTATGTGAGGACAGGTGAGGACCCTCAAGATGGTTTTATGTGTCCCAGTGGATGGCAAGTCTTGGTCAGATATTACAAGAGCTTGCAGGCTGAGGATTCTACATGGGAAAAAAAAAGGGGGTAAGTCCCATTGTGAAGCAATTTCCATTTGGACAAGTTTTGTCTCATCTGCGGCATCTTTTCTTCACACAAACTCTCCTTTCTGCTCGTTCCCAGAGTTCATTAGTTCCTCCATTCGGTTCTGTCTAGAACCATCATTCACCAAATCCATCTCAATGTTGAACAATTCAGCTGATTCCTCCTCCATACCACAAACTCTACAAATCACAGCTTTGGAACCATGCCGTAACAGCTTAGAAACCTGTTTAGCTAATATCATTTTAAGTTCGTCTCTGCTCTTCACTGCTTGTATATGAATTGGCTGGTTATCATGGTGCAAGGTGATCGCCATATCACCATAATTATAGGTAACTGGATCAAACATTCTGAGCCATTCTCCACCCATAATTAAATCGTAACTGCCCAGCGGAAATACCCTAGGACTGCATTGAAATAGCCTGCCTTGCATCAGCCAAGTAAAATTTACACATCTGACCTCATTGATACTTCTTTCACCATCAGCAACTTCAATTAATATCGGCCTAGTGTATTCCAACTCCAATCCCATCCTGGAAGCATATCCCTTGTCTAGAAAATAATGGGAACTACCACCGTCTATGAGTATATGCAGTGGTTCACCTTTGTAGAGTCCCCTAACTCGGTAGGTGTTTATTCCCGAATTTCCTATAACTGCATTTAAGGATATGGTTCCATCCGCTTCTCCAATCTCAATAGAGTCCACTTCCTTTTCTTCATCACTTGACAAAGACTCCAAACCATCAGGAATCAGATCCGTATCAGCATGCATTGCATAGATTTTAATGTTACATTGATGTCCTGGTGCAAATGGCTTCCCACATCTGAAACACAGCTTTTTGTCTATTCTTTCCATCAATTCTGCATCAGTCAATAATCTCCTCTTCGGTTGAAGATTTTGAGGTTTAGGTTTAGGGATGACTGGCCCTCCAGCACCACCCCGAAATCCCTGTCTAGGGACAACATTCTGCCGAGCCCCAGCCGAAACTTTGTCTATCATCGAAGCCACTGTAAATTCCTGTTGTTTTGCAACTGTAATAGCAGCTCTAAGGGTAAGAGGACCCCTAGACTGCACAGCCGATCTTAGCTTTGGTTGCAAACAACCCACAAACTTTTCCAAGTAGAAATTTTCCTTGAAATCTGGATAATATACTATGACTGAAGATGCTAATGAATCATATCTTTTCAGCAGCTCCTCAAGTGGTTCCTGACTGCCCTGCTTAAGACACATAAAGGCATCCAGAATGTTTCCAGAATTACTCAATTCGAATATGTTCAGCCGTGCCTCAACAAAGTCATCCCAGTCAACAGGTCTATTGTATTTCAAACTCCTAAATCATATATCTGCATCACCCTCAAGACATACTCTTATAAAACTCAATCTTTCATGATAATGTATCCCAATATAGATGTTGAAGTATTCTTCGCACATTTCAATCCAAGAATGTGGATTCTTTCCATTGAATCGTGGTAAATCAGTACGAGGTAATTTACCTTTCCTGGGCCGTCCTGAATCTTCATACTCATAGTCTTCAACGTCCCAGACCCCATACTCGTCCCTACCACTGTCACTCACCAGTCCTTCCTTGGGACCCATAGCCCCAAGAGGCCTCCCGGGTGGCTCCCCCAGGATTGACTGGGGCGGTTTTTGTTGCTGAACCAGTTCCATGACAATGTTCAATTGAGTTTGTGTGCTTTGTTGGAACGTCTGGAACAGCGTCATCATATTTTGTCTCATATCTTCGGTGGCCACAGCAAGTTGCTTCTTTAGTTCATCCACAGTTTCCTCCAAGTTTTGTGTTCTGTCAGTAGGTTTGGCTCCAACTCCAGTAGAAGTTTCACCGTTTTTCTTACTCCATTTTTTCCTGTGACAGATTCGGCATATGATGGCTTATGATCAACCATGTCTGCAAGTTTTTGACTCCTTGTTCGAGCTATGGTGTCGATGAGGGGTGGATATGGTAAACCAGCTCCGATACCACTGTCCAAACTGTAGAAATTTCGGATGAAAGGATGGAGGAGAGATTGGAAGATAAGGGGGAAGAACTTCAAACGAAGGGGAAATCAGAAATGATAAGGATGAGGAAAAAGTGATACTATAATTCTTATCCCAAAAGTACCAAAGAGGAGTTATTTATACAAACTCCAACACCTCCGGTACACAATTCTAACGACAAAACGCGACTACATTTCTTATATTAAACACACAACTCTTCTCCCGCTGCCACAACTCTTCTCCCGCTGCCACAACTCTTCTGTCATTTTTCCACATTCTTCTTCGTCCTCTTACCAGTCCTTCCCCAGCTCTTCATTCCGGTGATCTGTTCTTGATTTCCGGCCATGACAGCTTCATGGTAATTTGGTTCCGCATGAAATCTGTATTATAAAGACAGAGAAGTAAATTATTGCGGATTTTAACCAGATCCCCAATTTTTGTTCTCTCTCTTGGCTCTGCGAGAAGAAACTACAAGCTTCAGGGTAATTTGGTTCGGCATGAAATTATTGCGGATTTTAACCAAATCCCAATTTCTTTTCAACACATTTCTTCCAGGATTGCTCACTTCGTCTTCCGCTGTGGCGAAGGGCAGGGGCTTGGATCCTCCTAGGTTTTAGTCTTTTTTCTGCATCTTATATTCTTCGTGTTTTGTTGTCAAGTGCTACACCATTTTTTGTAGATCATGTAGGCTTTGTGTTCCTGGTGATCGAGATGGATTCTGCGTTTTGGTCTAATGAAAAATTGTGATGATTTGAATTTAAGCAAAAGTTCAGCTCTAATGCAGCGTCCTATGACATGAAGATATACTAATAGGAAATGACAGCTTCTGTTGAAGTTCTTTTTGATTGACTGCTATTTTTTCGCCCCTTTGCTCAGAATAGAGGCAGCAGGAAAAAACAGGCTCAAGAAGAAGGCATAGGGCAGAGGTGAATTTCATTCTATCCGTTTTTCAAAATAAAATGGATTATGTTTTACCATGTTTCTTAATTTGTGCATTTATATTTCGTTTCTCTAGGAATATAATGTCATCATGTTCTTTTATGTATGGATATGAGCAAAGGCTTTTTGGTTTCATGAGCTCCGAATTATGTTCGAAGATCGACTCTCAGGCGGCTGGATGATATTGTCAGAGTTCGTTTTTATGCTTCCTAAACCCATGCATGGAATTTTATGATATTATGATACGAAACTTTTCAACCAACTGAATCTTTGAAATGAGTGATCTTTTTTACGATATTAATGTACAGATCACAAAATATGTGTACTATTGTGGTAGATGTATCAAATAATGGTTTGATTGAAACTTTGCTGCAGGTGGAAAAGGTGACTAAATGCCACTTCAATTGGTGTTTTTATTTTTGTTTTTGTCCTGAGATAGACAAATGGGCCATCGCCCCCACATGCATATCAATTATTTTTGCCTTTTTTTGTGATGAGGTTATCAAGCTTTAGTACTGTTTCAATTGAATGAATCCCGTCCTCTGAAGAAGCACCTCACTGCAAGAGGTCTTTTTTCCCTACTACTGTCATATAATAGAAGCATGATTTGTTATCTCTTATTTCTTTGGCCTGTTGTGTGGCAGCAGAGATGACTTTGAGGTTCTCAATGTTTCTGCTGCATAGTGGATGCAAGCGGAAAGCTACTCTTAAGAGGTACTCTGGCGTATAGCTCCAATACAATTACTTCGTAGTTACTAAATTTATTTATTGCTTGGACTATTCTGCCATCCATATTGTAGATTGTATGTAAGTGTGCATCATAAGTTGTATCTATATCACTCTGTTGCTGTCTTAATTTTCTTAAGTTCAAAGTTTTATCGTGCTCATGTTTCTTTTCGTTAAATATTTATCCTATTTTTTTGGTGATGAGATTATCAAGCTTCTCCCTACTGGTCGGGTTGAATGGATTCCGTGCTCTGCAGATAGTGGAGCATACACCTACAGTCAGAACTCAGTCTATCCTGTGCGAATTCTTCATCTTCGATCAAGCTTGCATTCGGTGAGAATTCTTCATCTTCGATCAAGCTTCCTTAAAAGCATTGGTTCGGATGGAGGCTGGATTAGTTGAGGGGACTGAACATTACTCATTCTATGCTAACACCTGGAGACACAGTCCAGATTGCTTTGTAAGTGAAACTAGCTATGTGGTTGTTTCATGATTCGGTTAGTGGGATTGGTTGTGGAACGACAATGTTGACATGGTACATGTGTTGCATACCACATTTTTATAAGATCGTTTACGTATTATTCCACTTTATAAAGTACACATAATCTTTACACCATCGCATTCGCACACCCGTACTAGTTCATATAAACTATTGACCTTATTCTTTTCTCTCTCTTCTTTCGTTCTTCTCTTTCCTCTTCTTTCTCCTTCTTCCTCTGCAACTTTTTCTTCCAAATTTTCACTAACAATGCTATATACTGATTTTTTTTACATTTGGACTGGGTGTGCTTGGGGTCGTAGATCTGCCCCTGAATATACACGAGGCTATCAAGTTCAAACACTCTTGACCTCAAACGTTAAAGCTGATGAGGACGATGAGAATGAAGGACAGTCAGAATTCCCTGGTTCATTAGAAATTATTGAAAAGATCAATAACAGTTTTGTTCTCGACATGGATTCTAACCAAGAAAAACATGCAATTGAGATGTTCTTGTACAGATTCAACAGATCACGTCAGGAGGTTAGTGGGATTAGAAGCATAAGTAGTTTCTGAAGAAACGTTGAGAAGATGAAGAATGATGAAAGAAACAAAGCTTATGGAGAAGAACTTCGGTATATTGCTTGATTCAAGATTGTTCTTTAGTATACATATATATAGACTAGGAGATGGAGTCATAAGAGGTAATAATCTCCTACCATATTTATCTATAAAATTTATCTATACATTGATCATGAATTCCTGATTTTATGGATCACTTCCTTGATTTCTCCCTTGATTACTTTCCTTAACACCTCCCCTCAAACTGATGGGTAAGGACTGAACCATCAACTTATCTCTTAGTTCCAAGAAATGGGTAGTGCCTAAACCCTTGGTGAAAATGTCTGCAATCTGGGCTCTGGTAGGAATATAGGAAAGTTAAATATCTTTGTTCAGCACCTTCGCACGAATAAAGTGATAGTATACTTCGATATGTTTAGTCCGGATATGGAACACTGGATTGGAGGCTAACGATATGACACCTATGTTGTCACACCAAATCTTTGGTGCATGAGACAAGAAAACATTTAGATCTTTGAGAACCATCCGAATCCATTATAAGTCAGCTGTAGTGTGAGCTAGTGCACGATATTCTGCTTTAGTGCTGGACCGAGCAACTACATTCTCCTTCTTGGATGTTCAAGAGATCAAATTTGGACCAAGAAAGATACCAAATCCCGACATGGAGCGACGATCTTTTCGATCTCCAGCTCAGTCTGCATCACAAAATGCCTGAAGCTAATGGACCCTTTAAGATATCGAAGCACACGTTTAGCGGCCTGCCAATGTGATGTGAGAGGTTGCTGAAGATGTTGGCATAGCTGATTAACTGGAAATGCAATCTCTGGGTCGGTACCGCATGGGCAGAATAGATGGCAGGAAATGGGCCCAACAAATCGTCACCTTAATAGCCATTTGGGCCAAAATTAAACTGCCTATTATCAAGGCCCACGACCAAATGCAAGCCGACAGATTGGAGGCCCAGATAGCGGAGCAAATTTTACTTTTGATGGCCCAAGTAGGATTGATCCATATGCTTGTCAGATTTGCGGAGGCCAGAGCCATACCGCTCTAGATTGTATCAATCGTATGAATCACACCTTTCAGGTGGATGTCCCCCGAGAGAACTTATGGCCATGGCTGCACAATCTTCTGCTACCCTCGATAGTGGGACATGGTTTGCTGATTCGGGGACAAACAACCACATTACTAATGACTTGGCTAATCTTTCCTTGCAGGAACACTATTCAGATGGGAACGAGGTTGCTGTAGGTAATGGAGGGTCTCTAAAAATAAAACACACTGATTCATTACTCTATCCCACTCCTTATGACTCTCTTAAATTCTCTAATGTTCTTCATTGTTCTGATACCATGAAGAAAAGTTGAGAAGATGAAGAATGATGATGAACCGAAGTTGAGAAGATGATGAATGATGAAAGAGACAAAAACTTATGGACCAAGCTTTGGAAGCCCGGTGGATATTAATCCTTCTCTTAATTTCAAAAATGATATACTATGTTTCCGAAGCCCGAAGTCCGGTGAGTTAAAAAAGAAAAAGGATAAATAAGCGTGACATGATGGAAAATTTGGCCCGTGGTGTATGACTGTCTCCAGAATCCAGATGCAGTTCAAGTGCGATAGAAGTAGTCTTCCCTAAGCACTCTTTTCTGATGAAGATTAATGCAAGTTAAATTCATTGAAGTAGGACTTGCAAATTTTTGTCTGAAATCCGAGTCTTGTAGATCATTAAATCCAATTGAGAACCAGTTTCAGTTTCGACAAGTTATCTCATCTCCTCTGTTTTTTGATGAAGCATATATAGTTCAACTTTTCTTCCCACGAGATCCGAACAAACGTGTGTGTTGTAACAAACATTGAACCAAAATTCATTACTGATGAAAATTGCAGGAGTTCTACAAAAAAAAAATGATGAATCATCCTGTCATACTCATAGATGGATCCGACTATCAGATTTAAACAACTCTGCTACTGACAAAAGCTTGTATTGATGGTTCTCGGCCAAGAAAATCGGACAGAATCTCAAGAGAGTCTTTTCCTCCTCCTGGAGCCAATACCTGTCATATGGTGTGATAAAGTTTGCAAGAATTACATGTCGAAATCTGTTTATTTGTTTTCGAAGAAAGTGTGTGTGCGTGGATAGGATACTACCTTGTTCCTGAAGTTTATGCCGGCATTCTGATCAAATATGTTGCCACTGAACTTGGAAGAGAATATATCAGCAGCAAAGACCTACAGCAAGATCGATGAGTTTATCAGAGTTCAAGCCAATTCTGTAAGATTCCATTATGTAATCTGAAGCAGTGTTCGAGAAAACCCTGGCGGTCCGTGGGCAGCCAGAATCTGCCTAGCATGTAGGCAGTCAAGGCGCCCCTAAGCGGGGGCTTAGCCAGCATTCGGGCACGGAGGGCGATCCGCCTAGGCAGGCTAGGCGACCGCCTTCTCGAACAAAAAACCGGAGTGTTAGGAAGAGAAATGAGAATTCTGGCCAATGTATTACGAAAGGGGGTCTGTTCAAACCTCGCACCATAGCCGACTGTAGCAAGTAGCTTCATATCCGATAGCGGTTCGAGGAAAACATGAAGCTGGATTTGTTCCTTCTAACATAGGTAATCCTAACATGACCTGCCAAGTGAAATAAGGTTGTAAAGAGAAAAATATTCAGCCAGGAATCATCAGGAAACAAGTTACCTTGGAATGAAGATGTCTGAACAAGCTAACCATGTCTACATTCTCTGTGGAGTGTATCATCTGATCAAAAAGACCTGCAGAACAAGAATTACTGTTCAGTAAGTTCGTGGACATGCCGAAGCAAATTTGCAGCATTCCAGGAAGACTTACAATAAAGAATTTCTTGTTTGATTTTGAGTGCAGAGAAGGAACATCTCCAGTTCTTAAGTGATCTGCATACCTCCTCTGCAAGAGGCTTCGTGATATCCTTGAAAATGATGGAACTATATCAAACTGAAAGTTCCAAATATACAACGAAAAGGAATCACACATTAAGAAATGATCGATTTTAATACCTGATGATAACCCGAGAGCAATTTAAGACCTTCAATTTCGTAACACCTAAGAAGAAATTGTAGTAAGCATACGATATTGTCTCAATGAAGTGTAAGAATAAAATGTTGTCTCAAGTATTATTTTCCTACCAGTTTTCAAGTAAAAGGGAGGGGATCTCAATGAAGTCCGGATCCAAGCGTAGGCCGGAAAATTGAGCAAAAGTAGCACGATTGCACATATGATGGACCTAAGATCATAAGGTCGGGCCTTAGAAACTTTGAGCATTGTTAAGAAACACAAACAGAAACTTATTCCATGAAAAGGCAACAAGAAATAAGCATACCACATGCCCAAACTCATGGAATAAATTTACTACTTCAGAAAATCTCAAAAGTCCAGGTCTCCCATCAACTTCCTTCTGCAACTGAGAAATTAGTAAAGCCACAGGAACCTGAAAACTATGAACTAGTGTTAGCCAAGTTTGAGACAGCCTTAAACAACACAAAAGACACGCAAGAAAGGTTTTTGATGCAAGGAAGCATTGACAAAATAACCACCGACAGCATAAAGATGACAACTCTGGTATAATAGACATCAGTAGAACAAAGGCTCTGATGAATATAAAAAATGAACTTAGATCAAATAAAGGTTGAATTAAAATAAAACAAAAAAAGTTTGAACAATCACCTGTCTAGTACTGTTGATCCATGAACCATTTTGAAGAGACACCACGCATGTATGGCCATATTTACCTTCCCTATTAGAAAAGAATGCAGTAGAGGTTGTTTTTTATCACGTGACATATTATCGATTTTGATGCAGTGTGTACTCGGACAGAAGAATGAAATACGAACCTGGCATATATATCAAGATAAAAATAACCCATTAGTTCGCCAGACCTCAGATCAAAAACTGAAAAAAGTTGCACGGTCTGATGCCAAATCTCTGCATCAGCCACTTCCTCAAATCTTAAGCCTTCATTAAACAAGAAAAGCTCGAATGTGGATATCACTCCATGAGTAAATAAGTGTATAAAGTTTCAAAAAAAATGTAAAATAGCTACCAAAAAGGTCTTGGCTAATTTTGAAGATTCCAGATAGTACCAAATTTATAGGAAAATACTGTTTGATGACTCCAAAATCAAGATCAAGATTATGCTCTTTGATTCTCTTTACATAGAATGGCAGGTCTTCAATTCCAAAGGGAGATTCTCCCTCCTGATTTCCCTAAACAGACAGTTTCAAATAGGTGAAAAGGACAAAGATTGAGCTGAAGCTTAGATGGGAAAACAGAATCCCAACCTTTAATTGTTTCAGCAGAGAAAGCTCTTTGGCTGCCGATTCTGTTAAGCCAGCAGATATTTTTTCTAAGAACTCAAAAACCTAAAGAAAGCACAGGTATAAATTGTTAGGTAGACTTGATACGCAACTTTTAAAAGCTCTCCAAATTATTACTTTTTCTGAATGCCACCTTCCGAAAGGAAAAAAAAAAAGGAAAGAACTCCGATGTAAGAATTCAAACATTTCTGGCAATATCATAATGGAGAATTCCATATGTGAACTAGGATACCTTCGTTGATGTTTTTGCCATCCGCTGATTAACAGCATATTCTGCATAATTCGCGTAGCCCAGCAATCTGGCAAGTTTGTGACGCAACTGAATCTGGAAATACAAGAGGACGATGGCAGTGAAATGGCAGTTCATTGAAGAAGGAAGCTTAATTAGCAACCCAAAAAAAATAAAAATAAACAAAACGAACAATGAGATAACATGGTTGAAAAGAAAAGAAATAAAAACAAAACACTGTAATAGCTAATACTCAAGACGCTGGTCTGTTATGCCATAGACCTCATAAGTCATAACATTCAAAGCAAACCCTAGGAATCCACATCAGTTTCCTTATCTCATACAATTTGCAAGTGATTTGGATATACTCAGGCCTGGGAGAGTGCTGTGCATTAAACTGAAGGTACGAAGAGCAAAAGCATAACATGGACAGACATGTGATCGCTGATGTCCAACTTTCCATAATTATACCACAAAGAACAAAGAAATCTTTCTATATTAAATGATCAATGAATATGCTTGGCCCAAAACCAACACATATGAAACTTAGTAAGATTTTGATCTCAAAACAGAAACCAAATTGCAGCAGCAAATTATGCAAGAATGGATAAACAGAAATAACAACATGTTACCAGTTTCTCCAATACAGGTAGATTTGCTTCACATCTCATCCCATAGTTGACAGCAACAGAATTTCTGGTGCGTCCTATCTTCAGAAGGAAAATGGAGTCATGGAGCACAAATAATTGCGTTGAGTTACAGTTCACAACAGTAACAGAATTTGATTCAAAACTTGCGGAGAGATCTCAATTTAAATAATAAACCAATTTTAACAATAGTAGGCGTATTAAGAAATTTTTCCTTGACAGAACTAGAGTAGCAATGTCACAAGCATTGATCAGTGAATGACATGAGTCTCAGTCACATAATTAGCACTCAAACTTTCGGTTAATCTACATAGGGCTAATTGTTTTCAATTAAAATGCGCACCTGTATGAACTTATATCAAAAAAGCAAGTCACAAATAAGAAATGGAAATTATACAACGGAGAGGCATGAAAACTAGATAAAATAGCAAGATGGTAATTACTTTATCTGCTTAAACGAGAAACACATAAATGTTAAAGTTAAAACAAAAACTACCTTGCAGAGTTCTAGAATTGGAGAGACATGGTGGCTTCTAAGAATAACCTTTAGTTTTCCATCTTCCGCCCTAGCCAAACACTGGGATAATACTGATATGTTATTGAGCTATTCAGTAAAAAATATATGTAACAAAGACTTGATGTAGATAGAACAGTGTGCATATGAGGGATTTAATCATGTTTATCCATCCGGAGAACTAGTTGGGATCTAATATGATCACGAGATATGTTCATGCATTTCAAGCTGGTTGGGTCTTGGAATCTTTATGTTATATGCATATATAACATTCTCACCCGGTCTTGTCTCACTACTGACACGATGCTAACCAGCCCATATTCTTAAAGCAGAAAATAAACAAAGCAGACAAGAAAAGGAACGATAAAAGAGACCACTTATCCATTAAAAAGTTTAAATACAAAGCAATTTCCAAGAGAATAAAATGGTATATAATATCTACAACCTTGAGGAAATAAGGAGGCAGACCAGCCAACTCCATCTCATCGAAATGAAGAAATGCACTATCATCACTCAGATTTCCGATATATCTCATGCTTAGCTCATCTATCTGAGCCTTCAGGCGATGCAATTCATCCCTCTTGGTTGAGGTAAGATTTAACCCATTCCGTTCAAAGTCTTTAACCTGTCACTAAACATTAAGCATAAACACTTGGCCAAATACACAATTTCGAGCTACTGTACAGAAAGTGCAGGAGACATTTCATTTTCATTAGGGAACAATCGGTAATGATACAAATAGTGTAAATCTCAATCACCAGTGGAACAACATGAGAAGATAGCACATAGAGATGGAAGCTCCAGAATAGTACCTAGTAAAGAATTACTAGGTCCCATAATATGAAGATATCACCTCAGACGAGAAGAAAGAGAGCTATAACAAACTCAAGAAATTTCCAGTGGGCTTAGTAATTTTATTAACAGAGTTATACCAAATGCTGCGTTAAATGCTTGATTTCAGAATTCACCCAGTCCTCCTGAATCATCAGAGCTTTAATAACACGATAAACATCTTCACGTTTTCTGCATGATTTGCCATAAAGTAAAGGACTCTTAGAATTTAATAATTGCTCGTATTTCCTGCAGATCCTGGTAATCTGTCTTCTTTTAGGAGACGAATTCAATTCCAACACCCTCAAACATTCTGTCAGTATAATACAATATAAGAATAAACTGATACCTGCATGCAGAAGCATGAGCATCAATTCTCCTTTCAGCTTCAATGCTTGCTTTACGAATATCTTCACAAACAGATACCAGTTTAGGGACAGCACAAGACTGTATCAGAGGGAACTGTTGTGCTTCTAATTCCACCAAGAGCAGTACTGAATTGGCATAAGTTACCTGTCCGACATAATGCAAATATTATGTAACCATGCATGCAATGAGATTTGGAACTCATGGAATATTAATTCAACGTTAAAACATAGTAAAATATATAAGCATTTCATAGACTCATTTTTTACCATTTCAGATGACGAAAATACTAGAATACCTTGTCGAGTGGAACTGAAGCAACTGCGTCATGAACCTCCTTGGATTTTGCGACAATGTGATCTGCTAGCTTCCGTATTTCATAAGCAGATAGGTTTATTTGGACATTTGTTCCCAGAACTGCAGAAATTTAAGAAATATGCATCTCAAAACCGCAATAAATGTTGAATTTTTAATAAATTTAAGATTTTCCAGTTGAAATTAACTGAGGTCTCTCTCTCTAATCTTGTGCTGAAAAAGGTTACCAACTTTCCTGTTGTTATGCCAGTAGAAAATAATTTGCATTAAAAAAGTCAATGTGACACAAATTACAGCCTCATAGCTCAATAATTCGCATCTATCGACCACTTCATTGACCATAAAACTTCGCAACAACTGCTTTTTCATGCTTAAGGAACATTTCCAGAAGCATCAAACGCTCAGAAGGACACACCATCTGGTACACAGCATGGCAGAACAAATAATGTGATAAACATCGACATCGCATCACACTCAAAAATACGTATGGGTGAGAGCTACCGCTGCAAATGTACCTTTTCTTTTTCGATTCTTCAAGTGGGTCTTGAGTGCTGCTACGGCGAAGTTGACTGCGACAGCAAGAAGAGCAGTCGCCCCTGTCAAAGCAAACAGATTTCTTCTTCCTCCTCTCTTCCCCTGGCTCTCCATCTTCTTCCCACTCCCAAAATTCTCTTCGTCTGGTCCCCTTCCCTTAATTCCATCTGGACGACAGTCGCATTGAGGAGACGAGAAATGCGAGGGAAAGGAAGAACTCAAACATTGAGGAGGGAAAGGAAGAACTCAAAAAATTTTACCTACCAGTCCAAATTATTTTATGAGCAATCAAATTTAACCTGTATGATTTAAATTCTGTCAGATTATGATTTTATGTTCTTTTGTTTTTTGTTAAATTATGATTTATGTTCTTGGTTTTCTCCAACCTCGTCAGTCATTACAATCAGCAGCAATTTTCAAAATTTATCCGATAAGATTTGCGAAACGGGCCTAGTGGTCCACATTACAGGCCCATAAATGTTTTCGAACCCTTGCTTATGTACTTATTCCCAAGGGTGAACTGATACATCCTTTCATCCACCCAATTCAGATCTCATTGAATTCATTGTTTTCATGAGTCTCCAAAGATACAATGGATGCTCTCAAATGACTTTTGAAAATCTATTCTGAATAGAGAACATCTCTTTTTTCGAGTTCTAGCAATAAAGATATTGCCTAAGATCTGTCTCTTAGATACAAATCTGGATTGAGTCTTAGATATCAGGTTTGGTAGAATAAATCGAAGACGTGATGCTAAAACTTTAGACAGAATCTTATATAGGCTGCTTACCATAGATATATGGCAGAAATCTGAAATAGTTGAGGATCTGATGTCTTTGGAACAAGGAAAAGTAAAGTAGAAGTAATACCCTTCACTAATTGCTTTGCTAAAAAAAAAACCTTCACTAATTTCCCACAACTCCTCCAAAATATCAAATTTAAGAATTGCCCAAAATTTATCGAGAAATTTGGAGTTGAATCCATCAGGGCCTGGACTCTTAGAACTCCCACAACTTCATATAGCCAACTCGACTTCCTCAACTGTAAATGGAGTCGTTATCTTCAAGTTATCAACATCATTTAGTCTTCTTGATTGATTTCATGTGATAGCAGGCTTAGGCATAGCAGTAGCTTAACAACGCTTAGCAAATTCGTCATGAATATGCCTCTTAACTACCACAACTTCCGTTCTCCAATCTCCATTTATGGTCATGCCATGTATGGTATTGTGAGCTATGTTGTTTTTCAAGCAAACATGAAAATATTTCGTGCTTGCATCTCCCTACTTTAGCCATATGTTCTTTGACTTCTGAAAGATCATATTTGAATGCTTTTGAGAGTACTTCTTTATATTAACATAAGCTTCTTTGCGATCAGAAATCTCTTGGTCACTCAAACCAGTAGCTTCAAACTTCAGATCTAGAAGTTTCATTTTGTCAGTAGCAGCTTCTATTTGGACAGTGAGATCACAAAAAATACTTCTATTCCAACCTCTTAGATATCTCCTTTGTTGTTTCATTCTTTGTAGGATAGTAAAACCAGAAGAGCCAATCTCTGAAGTCCATCCTTAGGTCTCTTTCGCAAATTGTTCAAAAGATGGGTTGGAAAACCATGCATAAAAAATCTTAAAGACTTAGGTTCCCAATCCACAATTTCATTAAGCAATAACACATGGACTAAAATGGAGTGTAAGTTGATATATGCAATGAGAGTTTTCTTCACATCAAGACTGCTATTATTGAGATCGCTCCAGATTTTTAATCTGTACCGTCAGATTTCATTAGATGGCTCCGATCGACTGAATTATTTAAAATATATTTAAAAATATTTTTAATCTCATCCATCGAATTAAAATCGAACTATTTAGATTAGAAGTCTAGATGAATATGAATAATAACACAATGGGTAGGAAGAAAATTATATGTAAGGATGGTGACAGATTTCATTAATAACATTTTTTTAGCAAAGTATTTCATTAATAACATTATTCTGTCATGGAATTTATCTATTGGCTAGAGGTGGAGATTCTCCAGCGGACCGCAGGTGCGGCACGGTGCGGACCGCCGCACCGGCGGTTCTCCACCGCACCGCCAAACCGGCGGTGCGGTTAGGCGGTGTGGATTTTTCCGCACCGCC
>JAOYMZ010007183.1:0-22391 GCA_025802335.1 Pinguicula primuliflora
AACGATATGCCCAATTCCGTCAACGGACGATCCTAGTGGCCGGAATAGAAAAGTGATGTATAAAGTTATGTACCATGAACTTGCCCCATTATATATATATATAGAACCAGGCTCTTTTGCACAGTCCCTTTTGTGCACAACCGTGCACAACCCATACCCACCACTACCAGTTGTCAAAATTGGTTGTACTATTGAAAAGGCCATGCATGGACAACTTTATCAATTATATATACAGAACAGTTCATATGGTCAGTTTTACGGTAGTCAGTTTTCCCTTGCGTGGACAATTTTTTCAATTAACCATCTGTTTTCGAAATTGATCGCACCATTGGAAATTTTATACATTGAATTGCATATGTTCAAGTTTTGGTGATATTCCGGCGACGTTATCACCGTTTAACGGAGGTTTATAAATCCCCTTGGGTTAAGTAGTCCTAAATAGGATTTTAGAAATTTCCGACGATGAAGTTGCCGGAAACCGGACCAAAGCATGGGCATTTTCATCTACAATGTATAAACTTTCCAATGGTGCGACCAATTTCGAAAATGGATGGTGCTACGAAAAAATTGTACACGGATTGGGAAAACTGATTACAGTAAAACTGTCCATAAGAACTGGAATATATATATATCATGAAATAACAACACACGCGAATGCACGCAAAGACACAACTATACACACCCATATGGTTGTGTGTAGGTGGCACACAATTATTCTATGAGTTCCCGTATGTATTCCATGGTACATATCAAAATTAATAAATTGAGATAATAGAAATCACTAAAATTGAACGTCGCGTATTGGAAAATTATATATGCGTGCATATTTGTGCCAAAATTTCTCATACATAATTATAAAAGTGTATACTATGTGCATAATTTTTATTTTCAATTAATAACATCATTTGTTGTCGGTATAGATATATGTGCGTATACATAGGGGAAATTATATAACCACTCATTTGTACAGAAATTTGTTGTCAATGAAGCTATTCACACCTACAGAAAGAGTAAGAAACCTCTACTGCAATTTAAGGTCGATTTTACGAAAGCCTTCGATTCTATTACATGGAAATACCTATATTCTATGCTTCCTAAATTCGGTTTTTGCAATTTATGGATCAAATGGATAGAGGAGTGTGTATCCTCAACTTATGCAGCAGTCTTGGTGAATGGCTCTAGTTCTAGGGAGTTTAAACTGAAAAGGGGGCTGAGACAAGGTGATCCTTTATCCCCGCGGTTATTTTTTATAGCAGTTGAAGGTTTAGGAATGTTGTTCAAGCAGGCACAACAGCTGAACTTGTTAAAAGGAGCTGTGGTTGGAGAAATTCACTTAACTCATCTGCAATATGCAGATGATACATTGCTGTTGTCAGAAGGTACTAGGAGAGTGTTGGGATGATCAAAAGTATTCTACAAATCTTTGAGTTGATCAGTGGGTTGTCTGTAAACTTCAGCAAAAGCAGCTTATATGGATAAAATGTGGAAGATACTGATCTGAGATGTTTAGTTGATTATTTGCACTGTGGTATACAAAAATTGCCGTTCATACACCTCGGTCTGCCTATAGGACACTACACTGGAAGGAAAAAACAATGGGAACCTTTGATTAGTGATATGAAAAGGAAGATAGAGCAGTGGGATTCAAGATTCCTAAATTTTGCAAGCATGCTAACATTGATAAAATCATCTCTGCAAAGCCTGTTGGTATATTACATGTCCATGTTCAAAATACCGAAATCTGTCATGCTGGAAATCAGAAAATTGCTGAGCAACTTCTTATGGAGGAATTCTAAGGATAGAAGAAGGCCTATACGGTGGGTGAAATGGGAAATACTCTGCTTGGAAACAAAATCAGGGAGCCTTGGCATCAGAGACATGGAATCTATGAACATTTCCTTGTTGTCAAAGTGGTTATGGCGATTGAAAACCGGACAGTTTCTGGGCATCTATTATAATGGCAAAGTACTTAAAAGGTGACAGTAGTGCAACAGATTATGGTCTATTGATGTTGCCTGATGGAGCTTCCAAAAACTGGTTGGATATATGGAATTCAGCTGCTACTGAAATATGGTTCAAAGAAAATATGTGCTTTCGATTGGGGAATGGAACTAAGGCTTCCTTTTGGAACACAAACTGGACTCATGAGGGTTGTTTATATGTGTATTTTCCAGACTTATTCAAATTAACGCGCAGCAATAATGAAACGGTGTGCCAGCTTATACCAAATCAGGCTCAAAATTCGTGGAATTGGTCATTCAGAAGGCCTTTGAGAGATTGGGAATGTGACAGACTTAGATCCTTAACAGAAATGTTAACAGAGTTGCTACCTATATCAAATCATACTGAAGATAAATGGTATTGGAAAGATGGTGGTTGTTTTACTGCAAAGTCTACTTACAGATTGAAGAGGGCCGAATCCTCTGTCCCCTAGGAACATGACCAGCAAGTACAGCGCTCTTGGTG
Source organism: Pinguicula primuliflora (assembly GCA_025802335.1). Classification (NCBI taxonomy): domain Eukaryota; kingdom Viridiplantae; phylum Streptophyta; class Magnoliopsida; order Lamiales; family Lentibulariaceae; genus Pinguicula; species Pinguicula primuliflora. Next base: position 2,467 of record JAOYMZ010007183.1, read on the forward strand.
CAGAATTGTCCCTCGCCGAATTCAGTGCTTCGTCTGGAGATTGTTATAACGGAGAATACCAACTATGGATAACATTTTGAGGAGATGTGTGCAAGTGCAACAATATCATGAAAGATGTATATGGTGTGCTACAGATGTGGAAGCGATAGACCATCTATTCTTTGCTTGCAACCATTTTGCTGATATCTGGGCAACAATAAGCAGCTGGCTAACTATCCAAAATCTGCAGAATCATGTAACGATGGAAAATCTATCAGCATTCATAAACAGAGTAAAAGGAAATCTGGTTGGCAATATGGATGGCCGTTGTTTGGCATATATGGTGCGAACGAAACAGTGTGAGATATAACAGCGAAGCATCAAAGATGTTTAAAGGATCAAACTAGACGTCTGGACATGGCTGGATGCTTTGGGAAAGATACCTTCGGCTGTGATGTTAACAGGTTGGCTCTTGCATCCGAATTTGGTTTTTAACATGAATGTAGTTGCAGTATGATGCAAATCTGAAACAAGATGTGAGGGATGCTGACACTGTAAATCGTTGTAAATAGTTTTGGTTGGGAATGAAAGTCATTTACTTATCAAAGAAAAAGTTATATACCACCACTCATTATCTAAATTGATACAGATGTGAAGCATGTATACAGATATCAATCTCAATTATTTTTTTGTTAGGTGGTACCAAGATTTGAACCCTTAACCTCACACAACTACCCACACTCACACCACTCAATTAAATCTCAATTATTGATTTGATGATATCTAACTATTGAGATCAAATATAAATTAAAAAGAAATCTTCAGGAATAGCATCTAAACGAGGTCTCCCACACCCCATTAGAACATGATGGTGTTGATCTCATATATAGGTTTTCCATCGTCGGGTTAATTCTGACGACACAATGACATTAGCCTTAATTGTCGGAATTGAAGACCACATGATTGTGCATAGGAAAATAAATCATATATATATGTATCCCAATACTTGAATGTACGTGTCTATTTGGATCCACCACGATTGATATACACATATGGGTATGACTCATGTGCACAACCCTTGGTGCAAAACGCCATTCGTGCCGCCTTGCACCATTGTAAAACGCATTCGTATGAGATCAAAAGTCCATATTCCAGTGTGGTCTTAGTTGTCTGAAATTTTTAAAACCATATTAAGGACTACTTAATCCAAGAGAAAAGAGTTTTCGAAATTTTCGGTGATGAAATCGCCGGCAACGCAACCGAATATGAGACTTTTGATATCCAACATATGAGCTTTCGAATGGTGCAACCAATTTTGATGACGGCTAGTGACAAGTATGAATTGTGCACGAATTGTACACCCAAGGTTGTGTACTGTAGGCTGGTTCTACACATATCTATTAATAATAGTGGAATGGACAATGGAGTAGACCTACTATATATAGGAAATTTCATATTTGTCCACTTTGATCCAATACCACTATTGCTCATGTTAGGTCCTTCAATTCGTTGTCCACTCCTTTAGGGAAACTGGGGACATCACAAAAACGTCCATCATTTGTACATTTTTTAATGCAAAAAAAGGCAAAACAAGAAGTGCTTAGTGCATTGTTTGTATAATTTTGGGACTTTATTGGTCTATTTTGGGTTGGGATTTAGCCCATGTTATTAAATATTAACGGAAAGTTGACAAATAATATATTTTTAGATATAATGTATATGAAGACAAAAATTATGGTTAGAGACTAGTTATTATCATACTTCATTGCATAATAGCTATGTGTGGAAACATAACAATGACTAATATATTTATATAATCCCTAGCTTTATATAAAATTCAAATTATCAAAACCATATTTTGGGCATACCTTATTCTACTTATCCTATAATTTATTCTTCAATTTATTTTGTTTTTTGAAGAAAAGTCGGTGTTTTGGACAAATAATTAAAAGAGATGCGAACTTTTATTTTAAAAATATATTATAAAATTATCAATCATTTACCGAAATAACCTTCAAACAACTACTTTTCTTTAATTATTTTTATTATGAATAAATTAGCATGATGGTATTATAGCATTGTAACCTATTTTTTGAGTTTGATATGAATACAAAAATGTATAATTTTAAGAACAAAAAAAACATATATTGAGGTTCTCCTTTTATAAGATTTTAAAATAAGAATAATGAGTAGAAGGTTAGTTAACCAAAACTCATTTAAAATTAATTAAAATCATTGAATGAAAGTAGCCCAATTGACGAGCTGCATATCTTCCAATATAGATATTTAATGTTCGATACATTTACCTATAAAAAATATTTATAATCCCAAATATAGTTTTTAAGAACTGTGCTAAGTAAACTTAAGTACTAAGAATGAGATGATGGTCTCAAGGAAAAAGAAGAACAGATTAACAAACAGCTCCCTACAAATCCAAAAACTTTATAAAAAGTTGATTGTCCTGCACTACAAATGAAATTTAGTCGATCATCACACAAAAATTAACTCCATGATAAATCACGCATAAGCCTAAAAATGAGAATCGATTATGATTACGTTTAATTTGGTCAGATGTATTTATGAGCAATTTGATTACACACTATTGAACCATGAATGTACAATATCTATTTTGCCCCTATACATATTAATTTGACTTTAATTGCATTTTTTCACATGATTTAATAAGAAAATGCATGTCCTTGGGATTTCTTCGTTTGAAAGGCACTTCCTTTAATTGTTTCGTCATCCTGGGGCTTTCTTCCCAAAAATGATAAAGGGCACCTTCTAAGTAGGACACCTTCATGGTACCCCTCACATTCATGAAGATGAGGTCCCACACACACCAACATGTGTGTGTGCTCCCACATGAGGTGAGTGGAGGTGTGGAGGTGTGCACATAGTGGGAGGTGCCTTATATCACTCCTCCTTTCTTCCAACATCCAGTCAGGAACCATCACGAAATGGAATTCGTAATCGCTGTATGATTCTCCCCCTAATATGTAGCAGATGGGCTATGAACAACTGCCTTGGTCGGAGAATGGGCTCGTCAGGGTGCGACAATTTCTATGAAATTTTTTTGGAAAATCGTTGAAGAGGAAAGAGAATTCGAATTAAGAAGATAGAAGAAAATGAGACATGAGAAAGATAAGATGTTGCGGGATATTTGGGTCTTTTACCCGATGCCCCCAACATGTTATCTCACCAAATCTAACTTGGACTTGATAAGTGTGATAGGAGTTAGGTATCGTAATCAACATCCATTTAATCCCCGTTTTATAAAAAAAGAGGGGAAAATCACTTTTAGTCTCATATGATTACTCGAATTTTATTATTGGTCTCATAGGATTCAAAATATCACTATTAGTTTCATAAGTTCCATTACTCAAATCACTTTTTGTCCTTTTAATATGTTTTACCTGCAATAGCAAGTTTTTTACTGGATAAAAAATTAAAAAAACGTAAAAAATAATAAAACAATAAAATGAAATGAAATAAAATAAATATATTACTGGATAAAAATTAAATAAAATTAAAAAAAAGAAGAAAAATTATCATTCTTGTCATTCATTTCACCACAAAAAAATGCTTGTAACATAAAATTAGCTTCATAAGTTAGATAACTGCATCTGTAGTTCAATTCAAAACAAGAACAATAGCATCAAGAATTTAGACTTTTTTCATACACTTTTGCCTAAATAGTGCACTTAAACAAAATTGTTCTCCTTCTTTTTGTCTTTTTTCCCATCATTTTCTGAATAGAATGAATAGTTCATTGTAAATTCTGGATTGTAGCAAATTTCTTGACAAACACATATAAAACGTAAAAAAACAGTAACAAACACATATACAACGTAAAATCACACTTGTAATTTAATAGAGAAAGCAGCCAAATATTTTTTTTCTCCTGATTGGTTTTCGTCCAAATCTTACTTCGTTTGATTCTAGAAATCAGAAAACGGTCATTTTTCCTTCATCAACACTCTTGTTTCACAAGTTTGTGCTAGTTATCAACATGTGACAAACAATTGGATATAGAAAATTGCAATAGAGCATATTTGTCACGTCAAAAAAACGATTAAGAAGAATCAACATGTATGAGCAAATAGACAAGAAAAAGGCAAATACCTACCTCTCTAAGCAAATAGAGGACTGAAAGTGGGTGGCGGCAGCGGCTAGTGACGGGGAGTCACTGCGGCGGCGGCGAGTGACACCAACGACTAGTGGTGGATGGAAGCAAGAGATCGACAGAGACAAGTGAGAGAGAAGGGTTTGGTTCCACACTTTTCTTATGTTTTTTTTAATTATATTTTATTTCAATTTCAGTTTTGTGTTTAAATTATTAAAAAAATAAAAAAACCTGCTATTGCAGGTAAAACATATTAAAAGGACAAAAAAATGATAGTTATGAAACTTATGAGACTAATAGTGATATTTTGAATTATATGAGACCAATGGTGAAACTGGAGCAATCCTATGAAACTAAAAGTGATTTTTTCCAAAAAAAAGAGCAATAGTATAATTCGGGCAAATGCAACTTTTGCTTGAATGTTTCATAAGAGACATCAAGACGACAAAAGGGGTATAAAAAGTTAGGCCAGAAACCGACCAACTAATAAAAATAGACTCCTTAAGACGCACGAACTACTTTTGTTGTTTTTGTTCTTTATTTGTAGGCTAAAGTTCACGGATTCATGGGTATTAGCAATAATCAATCACCGTCCAAACTCCAATGTTGGATTATTATTTTCATCTTGGCGTTTTATTTGAATGGTATCTGTATAAGATGGATGGGGTATGCAAACTATGCCAAATTAATTGTAAATTTCTCAACTAAAAATATAATTATGCTTATTGTTCGCATGTAATTGATTTAATGGATGAAAAATTTATATATAACAAATCAAAAGTCAAACCATTTATTTCAAGTTCAACCGTATTTCGACTACAAACAATACCCGTTATTAGAATTGATCATAAACCAACATGTTTGGTGTGGTGATTGAGCACCTCATCCCTTAAGCATGAGGTTGGGAGTTCGATTCCCACCCATATGAATGGAAAGAAACATTTGGTCAGTCGTTTACCACTTAGTGTGCTCACCCGGGATGGAAGATTAGTGTACTGGCTGCCGGCCGGTAGGATACCTTGCAAGTACACAAAAAGAATTGATCATATCCAAGAAAATTACCCATCCAGGTGGGTCGACCAAGGGGCGGATGCAGGGGCAGGGGGCCTCCATAAAAATCCAAAAAGAAAATATTAAAAAATATTATATTTTAATAATTAATAAAAATTATTTTATTTTACCTTATAAAAAATTATATTATAAAAAATATATATTAATACCGAAAGTCTTTCTTATTCCTTTATGTTGAAACCCTTCTATACGACTACTCTGTGATAACCTTTTATGTTTAGAGAACAGAAATTCTTCTCTTGCACAAAGATGGAAAATCTCAATTTTAATAATGAAAAGATTCTTTCATTGTATATCTTCTCAGGTTGAGCCCGAGCCTCAGACTTCAAATCCTGCAAAGCAACAAGAAACGGATGTTCTAGATAGTATGGAGCTTGGTTTAGATCATCCTTCTGTTGATTTAGATCATCTTCCCGTTGACGTCTACGTCTACCAGTTTGGCCAGAGAAGATATACTATGAAAGAATTTTGACCATTTTCTTGAATTTGATCATGTTTCTCGTACATCTGCTGTTGCACTAAAAGAAGCTGGTAAAGGAGGTTTCTGAATTTTGTGTTGTTCATTAAGTTGTTATCTTTAACATGAATGAAACATATGTAGGTCGTTGGGGGCCAATGCGAAGAGTTAGATAAATGACTAATTTGTTTTATTATAAGACTGAGTTGTTCTATGTTGTTATGGATATCTACTGATGAAGCTAAATTCTAGATTTTTTTAGACAAATACCGAATTACTACGTTGGCTGGAATGCCTAATCCCAAAGATTCATTTATTGCTTTTAATCTGGTAAATCTCATTAGACTTACTAGGCTATATCCTAATGAATTTTCACCCATTATATTTTGGTACCTGACGATCAACTTGAGATGTATGTTCTTGATGTCCGTTCTCACAGTGTTTTTTCCACAATTAATGAGATTACAGGTATTGCTAAGAAAATGGTGCTAATAAAAAACATAGGTTTATCCTTAGTTTATATACTGGTTACTATGATATTGACATTAACTGTTTCAATGACTTGTGTGGAGAGATCATTTTCTATAATGAATTCTGTCAAATCTCGACTTCGAAATAGAATAGTAGATAGTTATTTTTTTGTTAAGCAACTTTTATATCACAAAATAACTACAGCATTTTCTTATGGTAATAGAATTGCATCAAGGGTCAGCACTGAGCCCGTTTCTTTTTGTGGTAATTATAGATGTACTGTCTCAGGTTCTATAGGATGAAGTATCATGGTGTATGTTGTTTGCGCACGTTATTGTCTTAGTGGCTGAGACGAAAGAGGAGGTCAATGCTAAATTGGAGCATTGGAGAGAGACATTAGAGGCTAAGGGTTTCCGATTGAGTCGCTCGAAGACGAAGTATATGGCATGTAATGGAAGTTGTGATTGCGAATCAGATCCCCAACAGAAAGATAGTTTCAAATATCTAGGATCCATCATACAAAAGGATGGATGTATGGAAAGCGACGTTATCCATCGCCTCAAGGTCGGATGGATGAAATGGCGGTCGGCTATTGGAGTATTATGCGATAAAAAAGTTCCACTCAATTTAAAGGGAAAATTTTATAGAATGATTACAAGACAGACGATACTCTACGGGTCAGAGTGTTGGGCTATGAGCCTTTTACATGTGCAAAAATTTGAGGTGGTAGAGATGCAGATGCTGAGGTGGATGTGTGGTCGCACGAGATTAGACAAGATTCCAAATGTGGTCTTTAAAGATACACTAGGTGTCACCTCTATAAGTGACAAACTGAGGGAGAGAATGTTACGATGGTTTGGACATGTGCGTAGAAGGAGTTTGGAGGAGCCAGTCAGAAGAGTCGAAGGATTACAGGTCGAAGGGCAACGAGGGCGGGGTAGACCTAAGAGGACATGAGATGAGCAGATTCGGTTAGATTTAGTAAGATCAAACCTCTCCAAGGACATGACCTCTGATAGGACGAGTTGGAGACGTTATATTACGGTTAAAGAAATATAAGACTATATAGAGTAGTTATTTGGTTATTGACTTCTAAACTGATAAAAATAAGTAGAACATATTAATGTATATGTTGCATCTAATTATTTTCATTTATTAAGAGTAGGAGACAATTATTTAATTTGTTTGTTATTTGTGTAGGCATTTAGCTATTTTGGCATATATATGTAGCGCATGGTGGGGTAAGTAATTTACTTTTAGTTATATTTGCTTCTCTCTCTTATTATTATTATTTATTATTATTATTTTATTCTATTATTATTATTGTTTCTTTTTTTTTTCTTTTTTTCGAGATGAGGTCTCCGCGGAAATAATCTTCTCATTCTATTGATGGGTGGGGGTATGATTACATACATTTTACCCTCCCCATACTCTGCCTAAGGACGAAATTTACTGTATATGTTTGGTTTGGCTTGGATTTTCTTATGGTAATATCATTTACTACTCCTAAGACAACAAAATGGGTCATCCATTCCCCTATTCCATACAAAAATGTATCTTTCATCGCCATTGCCTTGATCGATTTCTATGTAGCCATTTGCACTTGACTAAAGCTTTTGCTGGTTCTACTTCACTTCCAAGCAAATGCCTTTCATTCTGATTATCCAATTCACTGCCATCCAGATCAACTCCAACTGGCTTGCTTACTACAAAATCATGTAGTCTATGTGAACCTATTACAATTGTTTTATTTGGGTAGATGGGTTAACAGGATGGGTTCGGGTGAACTATGTCCGAACATGGAGTTTATAATCTAATGTATATAAGTTTAGAGTAATGCTATTTGTACACCATAATTTGACACACTTACTAAACACACATATGTAAAAACACTCTCAACAACAATTTTAATATAGATATTTATTTATTTTCTTTTACTTGTGGTTGTGATTATTGCCACGTATGTGTTTATAATAATGTGTTAAATAATAATGTACATATAAGTGCACACTCCATATTTCAAATTCATTCTCAATTTTGAATGTTAATCCCTCCACCGATCTTAAACATACTTTAGATTGCCAATCAATTCCATTTTGAAGTTCATTTATACTAGATAAAAAAATGGAGAATAGTTGAATAAAAAAATCATTAGTAATTTTCTAATCACTTATTTTTCCATCCAGTGCAGATTGCCAAAAGTCTCAACGGCCTCATAATGTCCAAGAGAAACATTCTAGTCCATAATCATTTGTCCAAAATCGTCCAAAATTATAATCTTAACCGTTGAATTTTGATCGAACGGTTAACATCATTTAAATCACTTATGATCTGTATCGTCAGATCAACATCCGACGATCCTGGAGTGAATTGCAGCATCCGTGAACTCGAACCGGAAACGGTACCTCATGCTTTCTTCATGTGTCGCGAGGTGAGACAGTTCTGGGACGAGCTGTACCAGTGGGCTTGCAGAAAATCAGTGCAACTCTCGAAGGATGTCTGGCAAAACTTCAATTTACACCTCAACATGCCGAGGAGAAGCAAGGATCGAGAGTTTTGGACGGCTCTCTGGTGCACAACGATCTAGGAAATTTGGCTTGCAAGAAATAAGATGAGATTTCAGCAGAAGCGCGTAACCACGCAAGAAATGATAGCCAAGTTCAAATACAAATCTTGGGAGATAGGCAGAGCAAAAAATCTCTTTGATGGATACACTGCATCGGACTGGGATAGGGAGGCCAAATCTATTCATATGATCGAATTTGTGTAGCAATAGAGGTGTTGCATCCTGTATATACTGTAAATACTTCGTTCTGAAATGGAATTAAAACCGCTTTGCTAAAATAAAAAACATCTGACGATCCAGATTATAATTCCGGACGATTCTAATTATCACCCTTCTGGATTAAAATATTCCTATAATGTCCAAGAGAAACATTCTTGTCAAGAACCTTATACAGAACCTTATATTCCATTTGAATCCTAAACCCTCAACCTAAAACCCTAATTCCCGAATCATGTTCACATAAATAGAAATAGAATCATATAGTTGGTTTTGGTACAAATATTTAATTTTAGTCTTTAGATCTGGTTTTGGAAATTTGTATTTTGACGAGAAGTACACGGAGTCTCTGTAATTTGCAGTTCAAGTGGTGCAAAAAACAACAAACTCCAAGATCTCCACCACACCAGCACAGAGCTTTGTGGAACACTACAAATTCCCCTCCACCACACCACTTATCCCTCGTTCAATTCAAGCAATCTGCTCTTCTTCTTCTTCTCCACTGATACAAAAGTTTCCAAACTCTTGCTACTTGCAATCCAGAAACGTAGAAAGAATAAAAGATTTCAGGAAAAGTTTGATCGACGTACTCGAAAACTATATATATATATATTTTCCCATCCATCAATCCAACCCATGTCGACTGTTGTTTACCAGAATCTGTTTTCCTGTTACGAATTCCAACCCACAGAAATAGCCACCACACTCAAGCTGAAACCGGCGCCGCCGCGGCAGCCACCGACGACAGCCGATCAGAAGAATACGGATTTGGAGAATTGGGATTTCATCCTAAACGCGCCGAAAGGTTATGTCGACACAGAGAGGCTCTACGGGGGATCACACTTTACCGGATTGAGTGCGAGGTCGCTGGAATTGTGCACGGAGAGTCTCGGCAGCGAGACGGGAAGTGATATCGCCGCCGATTACAGCAGCATTTTCTCCTCCTCCTCGTCGTCTCCGCCGTACAGTCCCACCGCGACCTCTTCCGATTTCGGAAAACAGAGTCGCTCCCCGACGAACAGGGCTTCTCGCCGGGAAACGACGAATTTCCCACCGCCACTGACGACGATGAGCGGGGCGAGCAACTTGGAATTCCGCCGCCGCAGAGAGGGCGACAGGCTGATCATTGAGGCGGTGGAGGCGCCAATTAGAAATTCTTATCTTGAGGCGGAGAGGGGCGACGGCAGGCTCCGTCTTTTCTTCCCGAAGGTATCCGACGAAGAGCCGGCGCCCGCTCCTTCCGCCGGCGTCGGAGAAGATAAATCTGAAGAAGATGAATTCATACTTGAAGAATTGGATGATGAATTGAACTGGGAATCTGGATCTGAGAGATTCCAAATTCCTAGTAGGTGCAATGAGGGCCGCCATCGAAGCCAAGATCTCTGCAGTAGAAGCAATTGGAAGCCCGCTCTTTGGGTGGTCACGTCATAAATTGAACTAAAAAGGGTTTTTTTTAAAATATTTTTCACTTTCGTTTTAATTTTTGTGTTATTGAATTTGTTGGGTTTTATTTACCCTAATTAGGAGTGTGATACCCTTTCATATTCATAAATATGAGATTCCACACATTTCAATATATGTGTGTATGCTTTGCATGGTGTGAGTGAGGATATGCACATAGTGGGGTTGTCTCATATCATTTCTCGTATTGTTTGGTAGCTTTGGAAATTTGGATTTGGGGGAGAGTCCAATGGGATGAGGTTTCACCACACGAATGTTATTCAAATACCTAATGTTATTGTGCTCAATTGTGAGGAATTTTAGTTTAAATTGTTAGATCAAAATTTGATGTTTCAGATCAAATGACTCATGTTATGGTGCGGAATGACGTTTAATTCTAATATTGAGTGTTGGATCAAAATTTGAAGATTCAGAATAAAAAATATTTTTAAGTAGGTGTTAAATAAGTCATTTGATCTGAACTATCAAATTTTGATCCAACAGTACAGATTAGAATTCGGCACCATATCATTCGGAACCTGAACAAAACTCTTCACCATACGAATTTTGTTCAGGTATCGAATGTTATGGTGGTGAATTCTAATCTGAACCGTTGGATCAAAATTTGATAGTTCAGATCAAAAGTGTTGTTAAATAGGTGTTAAATGAATCATTTGATTTGAACTATTAAATTTTGATCTAACTATCCAGATTAATATTTGGTACCATTCGGCATTATAGCATTCAGTACCTGAACAAAACTCTTCACCACACCCTTCGAATCTTTAGTTGTTGATATATTAAAATCAAAATTAAAGTATTCTTATAAATTATAGTTATAATGTTCTTATACCGGGCACTTATAACTTAAAAAGAGTCAATGGTGACTCTACCGCTGGAAAAATCGTTTCTTTCCTTTGCTGCTTGCTAACTTGATCGACAAAGGAAACCTTCCTTTTCTTTTGTCGAATTGTATTTACTGCTGATATTTCTTACTTGAAAATGCTTATATCTAAAGAAAAAGGGGACAGTCGGAAAAGTAACCTTAAAAAAAGAATTGCAAATGTAACCTTCATCTTTAAAAATAAATAAAAAATCGAATATATTTTTGTTTAACATAATAAACGTTGATACTAAACTGTCAACTAACGTAATTACACCCATTCCCGCCATCCCCAACCTCCATTGCGGTTTTCCGATCGTTGGAAAATACAAATCAACATTTTTCTTCTATTCTTCCCCTTTTTAGGCTCAATTTTTCCGGAAACACATTCAAAGAGAGCGAGAGAGACAAAGAGATCGAGAGCATCAACAGGCACGACGTGAATTGGACGGATCTAATCCGTGTTCCATTTTTGAAGGTGCGTTTGATTCTAAATTTTAGCTGATTTATGGATACGATTATTTAGTTCTCGGTATGGGTCATACATTTTGGTGTGAGAATTTCAATTCCGTGATCTGAACGTTCATTCTCTGGGTTAATTCAGTAGATTTGTGGTCAAGAATACAGGCCACGATCTGTGTTCGATCACCCGACACCTTATAGTCGTGATTACCGTGCTTGGTCGAGTAATCTGACTCCTTGATCTAATCCTTATTCCATTTTTGAGGTGCGTTTGATTCTGAATTCTAGCTGATTTATGGACAAAGTTATTTAGTTCTGGTCATGTATTTTTGTGTGAGAATTTCAATTCCGTGATCCGAACGTTCATTCTCTGGGTTAATTCAGTCGATTTGTTGTAAAGAATACAGGCCGTGGCCTGCGTTCGGTCACCCAACACCTTGTAGTTGTGATTATTGTACTTGGTCAAGTAACCTGACTCCTTGATCTAATCTGTGTTTCATTTTTGAATGTGCGTTTGATTCTGAATTCTAGCTGATTTATGGACAGAATTATTTAGTTCTCGATATGGGTCATGCATTTTTGTGGAGAATTTCAATTCCGTGATCCGAACGTTCATTCTTTGTGTTAATTCAGTCGATTTGTGGTCAAGAATATAGGCTGCGGCCTGCGTTCGGTCACCCGACACGTTGTAGTCGTGATTACCATGCAAGGTCGAGTAACCCGACTCCTTGATTCTACATTTTTATATTATATACACTGCTCCGTTTTTTATTATTTGCAGATGAAACTGACTTTATTTTATAAGATTGAAAATCTTGATGAAAAAAAGGATATTCCGGAGCTTATAGGAACTGACATCGACTATAGTTTGAGAGTTGGTCAAATCGAGAAGAACCTATCGTATCTTTATTAGATCTCATTTACACCAGATATGGTCTTAATAGAGATACAACAGATTTAGTTTTGCAGTATAATCCCAAAAGGAAGTTCGACCATGCAGAGTCTATCATTTTCCTGCGTGATGACGGCGATGTTGTGGGATCTATAAACCAACGTGAAAACGAGGATTCGACGAGACACACCTTGGAAGTTATTTTGCATCCAAAGGGAGTGGCAGAATCAGTAGGCTGGCTCCATGATTATGCCGAGACATGAGTCCATGATAATTAATGTGCCAACGGGTGAGACCAAAGCTAATGGACTTGTTGCACATCAGCTCAACGTCAATGAGACAGAAGTCGTAATGAATATTCAGGCAAGTCACCTTGTGTAGATGCGTTAGTAGCAGCAAATGAATCTGATACAAGATCACACAGTCTTAACTCGCCGGCGCCGGACTACACAAGGGTGCATGATGAGGAAGCATGTCGCGGCATACATCTCCATGTTATTCTCATCAATGCACTTTTTTCTCCCCCAAAGGTTCATGGCAAGAAGAGAGGAAGGTCAATTTCTCCGCATTTGACATCAGAAGGCGAAGCAAAAATGAAGTGCAAGAATCATTGCCAGAAGTGCGGTGTTCTCGGACACCATGTGAAGACATGCAACAATGGACATATTGATAAGGAAAACGAAACTACAAGTGGATGACGGGAGTGAGGGCTGCAACTTACAGTTCGTATCGTACCTTTTCCAACTTTTTATTTGCATGCTGAATATTTAATTGAGACTTGAGAATGAGGATTCGGTTGTATTAATTTCATCCATGTAGTTGTGAATTCAGATGTATTCATTGTTTAATTATAATTTATTCATTAGCGTAATCATGTTCTATAATATAATTCAGCACTTCCAATATGTCGGGTATAACGCGACCTAAGAGTAAAGCAGGAACCTACGTGATGATTCTAGATACTGCTTTTAGGCCGGACTTCAGCCATTGTCCCTTTAGCGGCCCTTTAAGCTTGACAATAATTATATATTAAATTACAACTTGACAAACACAACAATTGTCTTGACCTCAGATAATCGCGGATATTTCGTAAGGGGCATTCGTGCTCCAACTATCTTGTAATTAGCACAACATCCACTATTTTTTTTTGGAAAAGTAAGCTGCAGGATCCGCTGTTCTAATCACGTCTGATGGTAAGATCGCGACCCATCGTGGTTATACCAGAAGCGTTATTCTAAAAACTATCCTATAATAAGCACACAATTTGTTGTTCTATTTACGTCGGTAATACGTGATAAATCTGGACACGCCGTTGAGCAATAAATATTTAATAATAAACAATTCACCAGAACTTTGTTATACCATAATTAAATATCGTGTATAGCATATTCGGATCAAATACAGCAATCGTACTGACCTCAAACAATCATGTATATCCCGGAAGAGGCATTCGTGCTCCAACTATCATGTAATTACCACAGCATCCGCTGTTCTAATCACATCTGACGGTAATATAGTTACAATGCGTGGTACGCCCGGATAATTGAAGTCGGTCCATTAACTATTAAACAAATACACATATTGATAAGACCGTGATCCATCGTGATTATCCCAGAAGCATTATTCCAAAAACTATCCTATAATAAGAACATAATCCGTTGTTCTATTCACATCGGTAATACGTGGTAAATCCGGACACGCCGTCGGACAATAAACATTTAATAATAAACAACCCACCAGAGCTTTGTTATACCATAATTAAATATCCTGTATAGCATATTCGGAACAAACACAGCAATCGTCCTGAGCTCGAACAATCGTGGATATTCCGTAAGAGGCATTTGTGTTCCAACTATCCTGTAATTAGCACAACATTTGTTGTTCCAATCACGTCTGACGATAAGATCGCGACAATGTGTGGTACGCCCGAATAATTGAAGTCGGTCTATTAACTATTCAACAAACACACCTATCGATAAGACCGTAACCCATCGTGGTTATTCCGGAAGCATTATCCCGAAAACTATCCTGTAATAAGCACACAATTCGTTGTTCTATTCATGTCGATAATACGTGGTAAACCCGGACATGCCGTCGGGAAATAAACATTTAACAATAAACAACCCACCAGAGCTTTGTTATACCATAATTAAATATCTCATATAGCATATTCAGAACAAACATAGCTGTCGACTCGATATGGCCAATCGTTGTTATCCCAGATGAGACATTCGTGCTCCAACAATCCTGTAGTTAGCATAGCATCTGCTATTCTATTCACGTCTGGCGATAAGATTGCGACTATGCATGGTAAGTCCGGATAATTTGGTCAGTCCATTAACTATGAAAGAAATAAAGCTATCGATAAGACCGCGACCCATCATGATTATCCTGGATGCGTTATTCGTACTCCAACTATCCTGTAATTAGAAGACAACATCCGTTGTTCTATTCACGTAAGATGGTAAGAGCGCGATTATATGTGGTAAACTCGGAGACGCCGTCGGTCACTGAACATTTAACAATAAACAACCCACAAGAGCTTTGTTATTCATACTCACTTGGCGTGGTATACCCAAATATTTCAATGACACAAACAATGATATAAATACGCGAATGGACGTGGTATTTCTGAATTTTTAATTTGGGCCCTAAACCCTACCTGAATTGGTCGAGTCAGGCCCTAAACCATAGAGACATTAACTACTCGACTGGACATGGTGTATCCGAATACGTCGAGTTGGGCCCTAAAGCTAGAGGTTCTATCAATGACGTGAACTATGTGACTCGTCGTGGTGTACCCGAATACAACAGTAAGGCCCTAAACCCTAGAGGCTAGAATAATTTCGATAATTACGCGACTCGACGTGTTGTATCCGAATACTTTAGTCGGACCCTACACCCTAGAGGTTATAACAATTTCGACAACTACGCGACTCGACGTGACGTACCCGAATACTTTAGTCGGGTCTTAAACCATAGAGGCTAGAATAATTTCGACAATTACGCAAATAGACGTGGTATACTCGAATACTTTAGTCGGGCCCTAAACTCTAGAAGCTAGAACAATTTTGACAACTACACAACTAGACGTGGTGACCTAAATTAATCGGTCGGGCCCCATACCCTAGATTCATAAACAACTAGGACCCAATAATTATTCCTAAATTCATCTTCCTGACCTATAACTAATCACTTTTGAGTCTTGATCCCATTCAGATGCCACAACTCCATTCTTTATATGTAATTGCACTATGCATGATTCATTCATCTCCAAGTCTCTTTGTTCACAATAGGAATATATGTAATTACTCATACTAGTCCTACAATGAAAATTATTATTAGGAATACAATGAAGTCCTATTAGGAATACAATGATTCATACATGTAATTATTCCTATTAGGAATACAATAAAGTCTTTTTGTTCACAACAATCGACTTGTATGAGAATATAATCTTATCTCACGTAGTGTGTCCACAATAAGTGATTTTGACACACATATCATTATGCTATCCTCCAACATAATTTACTTTTATATTAGTCAATATATATTAATTATTAAAATATTTTTATTTTAAAAGTTAATTTGTTAACGCGAATAGTGTCGAGGTTATTACGACGACTATCGAGAATATCGCGACTAAAAGCAGTTAACCCGGTTACAGTATTCGGTCCCTTATCCTACTTTCTTAATTATCGACGATCTGTCTGAATTTTCTTAACTATCGACCACTATGCGTGGTGAACCCAGATATATCTGTCGAGCCCTAAACCCACAGTGGTTCTTTACTGCGAGTGCACGTTTAGTCTTTTCATGATCTGCACGAAGTGGCGTCTTTTCACCAACAGAGCGCATCTTTTCACTAACAAACCGCATCTTTTCATATCATTTATATACCACATCCACGATGCAAGTATGATAATTCCAGTCCCTATAAGTATATGTAACAACCAACAAAAACCTACTCCTAATTCACAACATGGTTGTCAATGTCGCTTCTATTTCCTTTTCCAGAATAAGACTCATCATATTCTTCTGTGCTGTTGCCTTCTACCAATGACCATTATAAGTGAAGTGGTGCTGGTGTGTCTTCCGGTATAAAAAGAGTTGTCCAGAATCTAATATTTTATGTCTTTAGTCAGTGGTACTTTTGGGGCAAAATATCACAAAGAGCCTAGAATCTTCCTCAAAGGGGAGGGGAAGAAACTTCATAGTAGTATATAGCAAATGAAGTATCGATAGAGGGATCCGTTTGTTTCCCGACGGTGCAAAGTAGCTTATACTTCAGGGGAAGAAACTTCATAATAGTATATAACGAATGAAGTGTCGACAGAGGGATTCGTTCGTTTTCCGACAGTGCAGAGTAGCTTATGATTTTGTTAATTTCATCATGTATTTTGTTTGAATTTTGTTGAGTTTGCAAATCTTACTAAGACATTCGTTCTTAACGTGACAAGTCATGTTGATTTTGTGAAATTTGTTCGTACACATTGAATTGAATCAAAAGTCAAATCACATCAAGCACCCTAAAGTGTACGTTGTTACGATTCCAAGCATCCTTCAAAAATCGATAAAACATATAATTCTCGATAATATAACGGTGTATCATTAGTCATGTAGTCCTTGGGATTTGTGATGTTCATCATGTGGAATTCTATGTTCTTGCACTTGTAGATCCCCCAACCTCTGTTGTATATAAACCAATGAACAAACCGTTAACGAATTAAAACATTAATTGAATTCACCCAACATATGAGTGACTGAAATAAACTTATTACCCTACGTACCTATCAGGTCGAATCTCTTGAGAAATGGATCATTGAGGACGGGAGCATTTACATACATTTTCTATGAGTAGCCCACCCCACATGATGTTTTCTTTGAAAGGCTTCAGAATCTCCGGAATCAGTGTGCATAATGAACGCAACGACTTTTGCATCTGATCGTCTGAATAAGCCGTCGGCTGATTGTCAATAACGATGATCCGACCTCCATCCAAGTGTAAGACAGCTGCCACCCAATGTGTTCTATCGACAAGCCAAGGCACGTACACGGTCTTGCAGTCAACCACATCGGTCCCTTATCAGAAGTCAGTTTCACTTAATTTTTGAACATCCCGTGTAAGGCTTTCTTTCTCTTCTTTCGTGCACAGTCTTTCTTGTCATCCCAGTAATGATTGATAAGGGTACCGAAATTAATTGGGGCAAGTGCAACATCTTGTGGGAAGATGTTCTTTTATTTTCTAGATCTCTTCCTCATACGATAAAAGATTTCATCAACATGCTAAAAGAGAGTGGAAAACGAACTATTAGTATGTATGGTACAACTAATGGTTATATACATGAATAGAGCAAAACCATCAGAATAAATACTTACATTATCCTCCAGGTAAGAATCTTTTGCCATAAAGTTTTTGAAGAACTCTGGATCCAGAAGCATAAAACCACCACAAATATCTTTCGGACAACATGCTGCATCACTCGTATCCATCCAACATTTTAGATATTTCAGACGTTGATTGAATTCATTTCCCACACCTGTGTAGGCATCTGGATTGTAAACTACCTTCGTCCTCATAGTTTTAGGCCGTGGAAATATAAAGTGTTGGTATTTCGACGGCCCAAACCGCTTCTTGTTCTTCACTAGTTTCTTCATTTACGATCGGTGTAGACATAGAATTAACATCTACAACATATAAGTCTTTCAGATGTACAGGATCAGGTGGCACATCCGTGCCTTCCAACCACCGTGTAGGGTTACCGTATATGTACGTGCACGAATAATCACTTGCGGCACCAGATGGTTCCATAGAGGAGGCGCCTGGTTTAAAGGAGACACCTGGTTTTGAGGCAGCGACTAGCTCCGCAGAGTCAACATTCATGTTAACCAAGTCGTCGACAGGGTCCGCAGAGCTGGCGACTGACTCCACAGAGGCGACATTTATGTTAATGTGGTCATTGATTGGCTTGGTTTCGAGATATTCCAGACTCTGAATCCTGTTCCGTAACTCTTCAATTTCTCTTTTTTTCACTACACTGTCCTCATGATAAAACTTAACAGTTGCGTCGATTTATTTTTTAAGTTTGTCCCTACACCTCATCAAAAATGTTAGACATTCCAGAGTTCATCCACTATCTTCTTATTTTCCACTGAGAAATTAGCTTTGGAATCGGGAAATGCAATCCCGTGACTCGTCGGAATAGGTCGTGGAGTAGTAGGATGAGAATCATGATATGGTTTTAGCAAAGCATTGAGTTGCCTTTCCTCAGTTGATAGATCGTCATTTTCTTCGTGGGAGTCGTCTGCAACCCCCCCCCCCAGACCTAGACGTGTTGATCAATTCTACCAATTTAGTGATCCACTCATCCGTACAATCAAGCACATCCTCAATATCCTTCATATATGGCATCTCACTCTCTTCCCTCGAAGGTTTTAGGATTGGATAAAGTACATCCTAGGAGAGAAATCGAGAAAACAACTGTTAGGTTAGGAACATGCATCGTTCGCGCATGGTCTCGTATATGCAGAGTAAGCTCATCTCGATAGGCATGTATACGGGGCCGTGCAATCATGTTTAGGGGCGGGTAAATCATGACAGGCATGATTTACCCGGAATAATGCATACGAGAATTGTGCATGGCCCCGTATATGCAGGGTGGGTGAATCAAGACATGCGTGATTTACCCGAAATAATGCATATGGAAATTCCGCATGGCCCCATATATGAAGGGTGGGTGAACCATGACAGACGTTATTATGAGAATTATGAATGTTACTGTCTGATATCGTATACGGAAATGCACATAAACGTCACCCCAGATCGAGGCCTGTGGTTCCTTGCCATTTTGTTGCGGAAAACATCAATGATTTGTTTTTGATTGCTCATCGTCGGACATCAATTCTAGTTCAGGCACCTAGGAAATCTCATCGTGCTTTCATCGCCTATACGATTGCCACACATTGGAGAGAGCTTGGTAATTGCCTCAAATGCCCAAATCTATTTCAATGGAATACACATACTTCTTAATTACATCTTTATGTTAAACTCTATATATGAAAACATAAATAAATGATAAATGACTCACATGTAAAGCAAACTTGAAACCTGTCAACATGTAGGTCTCTTTTTACCTTCGTTCACGGTACTTTGAGTACTTGACCTTAAGGTCCTTAAGACCGATGCTATAGACAATATTCACGTAAGCTTTATTTCTCCATGGATAAGCATTAAACGTGGACAGATCATTTACCATTCTCACAGTAAGTTCATTGACTTATTTCTTTGAATCACCTGCTAGGATCACACCCTTTAGCAGGTATAACATTGATAGCTTGACCCTGTCCTCAGACAATTGCCGC
>JAOYMZ010007193.1:0-22391 GCA_025802335.1 Pinguicula primuliflora
AACAAGAAGAAAAAAACATACGGAAGAATCAAGAATTCTTCCCGTGGAGTAGGCTATTGCCGAACCACGTAAATTCTCGTGTTCTTATATTTCCGCTTATTAAATACAACGGCTCAGATTAAGTGGTGCAGAATACAAGAAAATTGTGCAGAAATTATGGTCCAGTATTAGAAGGATAGCCTTTTCTGCTATGCCCAAACGTTAGTTTGGAAGAGGAGGATGAGGAAGAGGTCAAAGGCGACACCAATTGCTCCAATCCGTACACTTGAGTATATTAACAACACGAAAAATGACATGGTGGCATTGTACTATGAAATCCAAGACTTGTCATGTTCATTCATTTCTTTACTATTTCTTGTGAGGATTCGAACTCTTCAACAAGTAGACAAAAATCTGTGCATGCTATTTGTGTAGCAAGCAGAGGAAGAAGAAAGGCCCCGTGATTGGAAAGAGACTTGTGAAAACAAAATTTGGAACAAACCAAAGGGATGGGGACAGGAGATGAACGAATTACATACATTACTTGTACTGTTTGATGTTTTGACACTTGTACCATGTATTTATTAAAAAGAAGAAGGTAAAAAAAAGTTGATGACAGTTGGCAATATATCCAAAATCTTGAACATAGAGAGCGATTTTAGGAGGTATGTTTCTCTGGTCTCCTTTTCTTCCTGCCCTTGTGTCTCTGCCCTTTTTTTGCATGGCATGCCAAATTCCTGCAATACAATTGATCAATAAATATTATACGAGTATTCTCTAACATAAAAAACAAAGCACTTGTCTTGTCAAACTTCTATCAACTAATGCATTCTTCTTTCTTTGTTGTCCCTCTTTTGTCATTATATGGTATAGAAAAAGGGTACAACTACCATTATTCTTATTATATATGCCTTTGCATACCATTACACTAAATAATATAAATAAATAAGTCTCAATATGAATGATTTAATTAGATTTATAGGAAGGTGTTAGAATTAATTTATCCTTCTCGGATTACAAATAAAAAATGAATTAATATATAATAATATATGATGCTTAACTTTATTGTGTTGCTATCTTGGCTTTTAAGACTGTAAGCTCACGTGCGTGCGCACATGGGCCTGAACCCAGTGGGTCAGTGTTGAAATATCCCACATGGATTTCACACATAAATATCAGGTTAATCTCCTTATAGTAGCCCACATCTTCCTATTTAAGTTGGCTTACAAATACGAACTTGCACATATGAGGTCCGAGCCCAGAGTAGGGTCAGGTCTATTTTCTAACCTGGTATCGGAGCGGGTGATCGATGGTCCGAGAGTATTTCCAGAAAAAGTCCAGAGTATTGGCCTCATGAGTGAGGTGGGCACATGGGGGTTTGGCTCGAATTGGGAATTGTTTCAGGGAGTTTTGATAATTGTTTCTATGGTTCTTCTAATTACTGGAAAAATCTTGAGTATTGATCCAAGTCCAACAGGGTTTACTTAGTTCCTCGAGTTTTGATCTCGAGTATTTACCTAGTTGGACTTGAGGGGGAGTATTGGAATGTCCTACACATATTTCACACATAAATATCAACCAAATTAAACAGGAATGTGGTGCTAGAATCTATCATCTTGGCCTCAAGATTTTAATGAGAGTAACACACATCTTCCTATTTAAGTTGACCCATACATGCAGACCTGTGCACATGAGGCCCGAGCCCGGAGAGTGGGTATTTTTTCTAACATGATAGGAGAGCGGGCGGTTTGAGACCTGAGATTATTTCCAGAGATGTCCGGAGTGAATTGGCCCAATGGGTCCTTGGTGTTTTTGACTCAATTTGGGTATTGTTTCAGGAGGTTTTGATGATTGTCTCTGAGATTCTCGTAATTGCTTACGGGAAAGTCCCAAGAATTGATCTCATAATGAAAATTGGCACAATTGGGCATTATGTGATTATCCAAGTCTCAACAGGTTTACCTAGTTGGACTTGAGAGAGAGTGTGTTGAACTGTCTCACATAAATCACACATTAATATCAAGTTACTCTCATCAAAATCTTGAAATCAAGTTGATAGATTATACCACCACATTTCTATTTAAGTTGATTGATTTATATATGTGAAATTCGTATTACACGTTACAACTATCGACTATGAAACTTTTTAATTCTAGATCCCCCCATTGCCTTCTATCACTCCCAGTGTACAGACTAGGTGGATTATTTTTTCTATATTCTGTTAATCTTGTGTGTTTACTTGATGACGAGATTGGCCTGAATCTCCCTGTTTGCATGAAGTGTATCCAGTTGGTTTTGGTGCATGTGAACACTACATGTGATTATGCAGGTGACTGGCAAAAAGAGGTCCAAAAAGAAAAAAGTAGCAAAATACCCACCAGACACATTCCATCAATCAATTGAAAAAATAGCAACTGTAGTATGTACATATAAGATGCTGTAATTTTTTGTTGTTTCTATTCCAGCATGAAGGCATGCCTACGCTACGCCTATATCTGTAGGTTCTACCAAGTTCCTCCTGCTATTGCTGCAGGGATTTGCAGACATATTGATGCTCTTGGTTACCAGCATCAAGGTTTGTTGTCTTCTTCATCTCATGTGTACAAACTATCAATATGTTGTGAGATTTAATTACTGAAATTGAAGATTGTGTGATATATAGATGTCTAGGCTGCCTAAGTGTTGGGCAAGCTTAACTGTTTAGAGTAGGCCTGACATTTTTTCGAACACTGAAGTGGCTAATTTTCATTGTCTTTCTTCCTACATTTCGTTCATCCTCCTACTGTTTAAAGTTCATTCTTAACCTAGAGTTTGATAGATGCATGACACAAAATTGTCCTAATACCTCCAACAGTAGTCCTTAATTGTTTGAATGGGACAAAGGCATGCCATCAAATTACCTTGACATTCCGTGACCCCTCAAAAGCCACCATTTATTCCTTGCACTTTTTATCATTCTCTACAAAAAGCCATTCAAAATAACACCCTACCCTATCCCAACACACACCAACTCCTGAAGGAAAGAGATGGGAAGTGAAAAACAGAGGAAAATGGGCCTGCCCAGAAAGCTTCAAGTTCTCAAAACACTCACCAAATCAAAATCAGTAAGTATTCGTTCCTTGTCATGTGGTGAACACTCAATCATTTGATATATCTTCATATCTTATCATCTTTTCAGGTGGAAAAGAGCTCCATTATCATGGATGCTTTCATCTACATCTACAAGCTGAGGATGCAAGTTGAAGCTATCAAGAAAGAGTATGATTCATTTATTAATCACATACAGGTATGTACCCTTCCTGTCTCTCCTACAATTGAGCCATCAAGGTTTGTGTAGTGGCATTTTTTTTTAAAACTTGCATGGATATTTGTGCAGGAAGTGAGAGTGGAGAAGCTTGCAGATGTTGAAGGTTATTTCATGGTGAGGGTGACATGCAAGAAAGAAGAACAACTCCTTGTTCGAATTCTGGAGGTGTTTGAAGAACTGAAAGTGAATGTCATCCAGGCCAGAGTGGCTTCCGAGCACTTCTTTCGGATGGAAGCCATTGTTCAAGCTTCGAACATGGGTGCAGAATTCTTGAATCAGGCTATTGTTAAGGCTGTTCAGGTCTGAACTCAGCAATGCTTCTAATTGATTGGGTGGCACACATATGTTCCTTTCAATTGTATGGGGTGTGGTCAAGATTTAGAGATGTACTATCTAATTTGAACAATTATGGAAGATGAAGAGGAATACAAGTGAGAGTTAAGCCAGATTTCCGGAGCTCTAACGTGAAGTAGGTGATTCACCAAACCACCAGTATGATGTTTGGTATTTTTTTATAATTAAAACCCGATAGTACGGGATTGCGTGTTGATGAAGATATAGGCTCGTGTGTGGCCCGTAATGTTCTTACAAGACTATAAACTAAAGATCTAGAGTACTTACCTCTAAAAAACTTTCAAATATACAAGTGAATGTCACCACTCTAGAGTTCAAAACTATAGCTAATATTTGCCAAAGTAACAACCTGCAAAATAGGAGATACAGAAATTGCAAATGAAAAGTTATAACTGCTCCTTGTGCGGTGACTTTGGCCTGATGATTGGTGAAGTTGAAGTTTGATTCCTCTTCCTGGTAGCTGGTTTGATTCCGCCTACATCTTGGATTCAGATCCCCTTTACGTGAAACTTTATTAGATTGATGTTGAGACATAAGTTCTTCTATGCGGATTTGTCTCTATGCAGCCTTGTAGCAACCGTTTAGGTTCTGCATTTTGAGACAACACCTCCTCTTCTATGCAGGCATCTTCTTCCAACATCTTACTTAGCCTTGGATTCATTTGTGCCGCTTGTTGATAGTCCTTGTTACCTTCTAATGCTTCTGTCTGGGCTAAAAGGCATGAAGCTTCATTCATTTGCTTGGAGCAACAACTTGTGTGAGATGTGAAGCTTGTTAACATATCCTGTAGTTCAGTTAGAATTTTCTTGTTCTTCCTGTAAAGAAGATGATTCGAACAAAAGGATTTGGAAAATTTTCCTTGATGATTTCTTATTCACAGTGTGTGAGTTTATATAGAGTTACAATCACATAATTGATCCTACAATCTCGGGATCTTATAAGGTAAAAGAGTTGACTTTATCTTTTACCCTATTTATACTTTGTTACCATCTTTAACACTCCCCTCAAGTTAGGCGTGGGATGATCATCGCCTAACTTGCACAACATGTCATGGAATATTCGACCGTTAACCGCCTTAGTCAAGATGTCTGCTAGTTGATCTTCAGATCGCACAAAGGGTAGTGCAATGTCTCCAGTTTCGAGTTTCTCTTTGATGAAGTGACGGTCTACTTCCACATGCTTAGTCTTATCATGTCGGACTGAATTTTGAGAGATATGAATGGCTGCTCAATTATCATACGTCAAGGGGTATGCTTCTGACGATGTAAATTCCAACTCTGTCATCAATTTCTTCAACCATAATACTTCAGTCAGACCACGAGCTACATTCTAGAACTCTGCCTCAGCACTAGACAATGCAATCGTTTTCTGTTTTTTGCTTCTCCATGTGACGAGATTTCCATCAATGATCTTGGAATATCCAATGTAGACCTCTGATCAACCGGATTGCTGGTCCAATCAACATCTGTATAGGCCTCAATCCTCAAATGTCTATTCTTCTGATATAATATCCATGTGTTAGTGGATCTCTTCAGGTATCTAAGAATCCTGAGTGTTGCACCCATGTGATCTCTCTGAGGGTTGTGCATGAAGTGACTCACCACCCCCACACCATATGCAATATCAGGGCGAGTATATGATAGATACATTAGTTTTCCCACCAAATGTTGATATCTACTCTTGTCTGCACCCTCAGCGATCCTCAGGCCATGATTCACCACCATGGGTGTATCTGTTGGCTTGCCATCAAGCAATCCAGTTCTACTAACAAATCCAGAACATACTTCATTTGGGACATATAGATGCCTTGCTTCGATTGCGATACTTCAATTTCCAGAAAGTACTTTAACATCCCCAGATCTTTCATCTTGAGTTCTTTGAATAAGTTCTTCCTGATTGTTTCAATTTCTTCTGAATCATTCCCTGTGGTCACTATATCATCAACAAAAATAATCAAACAAGTGATACCTTGGGTTTGTCATTTGAGAAATAAGGTATGATCAAAATTGCTCTGGAGGTATACATATTTCTTCATAGCCAAGGTGAACCATCCAAACCAAGCTCTTGGAGATTGTTTCAAGCCATATAGTGCCTTCTTTAACTTGCATCTTCTAAAATCTTTAGAGAAGCCGGCAGAACCTTCCATGTACACTTCTTCATTCAGATCTTCATATAAGAAGGCCTTCTTTACATCAAATTGATGTAAGCACTAGTCCAAGTTTGCAGCAACCGAGAACATGACCCGAATAGTATTCGGGTTGGCCACTGGAGAGAACGTCTTAGAGTAGTCAATTCCATAGGTCTGTGTATAACCTTTAACTACAAGACAACCTTTATATCTTTCAATTAATCCATCTGCTTTCGCTTCACCGTGTACACCCATCTACATTCAAATGGTTTCTTTCTAGGAGGAAACCGACACCTCTCCCAGGTACTGTTCTTCTTTAGGGCATTCATCTCTTCTTCTATCGCACGTTTCCACTCAGGAATACTCATAGCTTCAATTCCGTTTTGGAGAAACTCATCAGTATACATAGCAGCAACAAAAGCTCGTGCAGCTTCAGTCAAACTCCCCCTGACAGCTACAAGATACCTCTGAGATCTGGGATTAGTAATAACATGATAAGTTTGAGGATTATAATAGTGATACCCTTTTTGAAGGCCCTCATATCCCACAATGACACATTTTTCAGCACATGCATCAAACTTAGAGCGATTGACTTTAGGGACATGTACATAACCAAAACATCCAAAGACCCTCAGAGTTAATGACAAGTAAGTGGAAACTTGAGTAAAATCAGTTAGAGTCTGGATAGGGGTTCGAAAATTTAGGATCTCAATGGGTAACCTATTAGCCAAATACATAGAAGTAGCTATGGCTTCGGGCCAAAATATAGATGGGATAGGAGATTCAATCATTAAAGCATGAGTTATCTCAAGGAGAAAATTATTTTTTTTCTTTCAGCGACACTATTTTGCTGGGGAGAATAAGAACACGAGGTTTGGTGTAATAACCCATTTTCAGCAAAAAAAAATTTAGTTGGTGATTGACAAATTCATTCCATTGTCAGAACAAAGCACTTGAATTTTGGTATCAAACTGGGTAAAAATCATGCGATAAAATTAAATAAATTTATCGAAAATCTCAGATTTGTTTTTCAACAAATACACTAACGTCATGCGAGTGCAATCATCAATAAAAAGCGCAAAATAGCATTAACCCTGACCCCAAGTAATTGGTGCAGGTTCCAAACATCAGAATGAATTAAGGAAAATATTTTCTGAACACGAATATGTTTTGACACAAAAGGCTGTTTATGGCTTTTCACCAGAATGCAAATCTCACAATTGAAAGGAACAATAGAAAGCTTAGGAAATAAACAACATAAATAAGACTGTGATGGGTGATTCAAACGACGATGCCACAACTAACTTTGGGAATTTGGTGACCCACGAGTCACGAGTGTCTGTCCCTCTGAAGTAACTTTATCAACATAGTACAGACCATCCCGTTCAGTATCACGCCCAATTATTTTCTTCATTCAGATGTCCTGTAAGAAGGTATTTCAATTATACTTGTTTCTCTTTTTTATTATTCTATTATTATTTTTTTATTTATTTTATTATCATTATTATTATTTTCGAGCTGGGAGTCTCTACGGAAATAATCTCTCCATCCTGTTGTGGAGTGAGGGTATGATTGCGTACATCCTACCCTTCCCAGACCCTGCCTAAGGGCAGAATTTACTGGGTATATTTGGTTTAGTTTAGTTTACAGATGTCCCGTAAAATACAAAAATTAGAATACATCATCACAACACAATTTAGCTCCTTCGAAATATGGTTAATCGAACTTATATGATAGAGAAGGCACACAAAGGCATTTTGATAATCTCATGGATAGAGAAATTTCAATAATTTCAGCACTTTTAACTGGGACAAATGTACCACTCGCCGTTTGAACCACCTTCTTCGGTATTTTCTGCACTTCAATAATATCAAACAATTCATAAGTAATAGTCTTGTGGGGAGGAGGAGATAGAACAGGTCATAATATTAATTGGGTGGCCTAGGATAGTATTTGTCAGAATATGGTCGATGGAGGTCTCGGGATATTCCACTTGGAAGATTTTAATGAGGCTTTGTTGTGTAAATGGGGCTGGCATCTATTGCAAAACAATGATAGCTCGCTTTGGAAAGAAATTTTGGAATCTCAGTATGGGAATTTTTACAGAACAATTTGGTTTGAGAGTACAAACCAAAGACTGGACTCTTACTCAGCCTGGTGGCGACTAATTATGAACATTGTTAGAAATGCTGAATGGTTCTGGAAGAATTGTATCAGAAGAATGCGGGATGGATCAGATACCTATTTTTGAGAGGATTTGTGGTGCCCAGGAAATAGAATGTGTGATGTATATCCTATGCTCTACATTCGGGTTGAAGATAAGTATTTGACAATTGGCCAGAAACAGGAGAGAGGAGAATGGAACTGACAGTGGACTAATAACCTAAGTATAGCTAATGAAACTCATCTACAGCTACTCATTTCGGATATTGGGGTTATAGATCTACTAGTTGATTAACCAGATAAATGGAGTTGGATCTCTGGGAGTTCTGGCATATATACCGCAAATTTAGCATATCAAGCAAGAAGGGTTACCTTGGGCCGACGTTCTATACAGAATATGCATCTGACTGTTTTGTGGAAGTCGTACCCCCCCCCCCCCTCATAGAAGCAACATTTTCTTGGTGTTTGCTTCTGGATCGGCTACCAACAGTGGACAACAATTAACTTGGATTGCAACCTATGTCACTTGGCAAAAGAATTGGTAACTCACCTCTCCTTCCTCTGTGTGGAATCTTCGATTCTCTGGAACAAGCTTTATACTTGGTTGCGATGCTCGCAGATTATTCACCAGCTAGTCCTTGGCCCAATTTTGAAGCGCATATGAGCTTGGTATATTGTCAAACAAGGAGGTCCGGATTATCGCCTGGAGCACAACACTCTTGCAATTATGGGTTGCAAGGAACTGATTGATTTTCGACTAGGAAATCTTTTACCCAAATGCCACTCTATAGAGGATTCAGCAAAAATCGTAGGAAATCTTTCGCAATCGTGGGAAATCTTTCGCAATCGGGGGTTAATGAACTCTTATTCTTACCTCGATTGGAAGAGGTTTCCCAAGCACTGCCTGGATCTCCATCTCCGCTAGCGGAAAGGTCGACATTGAATGTAGAGCGGAAATATTTACTGGAGTCTTGACAGTGTGGTTGAGCAGTTATTGCTCTTTATTTGTATTGTTTGTAAATAAAAATTTCAATTTATAAAATTAAATGGTTGCTTTGCTAAAAAAAATTCATAAGTAATAGTGTCAGATGCACCACAATCGAAAAATCTTATCAGAATTTTTCTTTAGGCTCGAAATTTTTCCGTGATTTGGGATGCAGCAAAATCAGATCGAGTATAATTGAATTCGGACCCAACAATATCCAACCCAATTCGTGCATTTGTTCTCAATCCCATCCCGATTTCAAACAAATCCGAGAGATTATCAAAACACCCTTGAGGAAAAAAAATTGCAGAACAAATAGGAGGATGGCATTCCGGTACTTTCACATCTGAATGTCCCTTGTATAAATACCTGGGCCTCCACAGGTCAGTGCTGCAGGTTCATTCAGACGAGTCTCAATCTGTTCGATTTGGATCCCATCATTCTCTCGATTTTTCCAGATTCCACCATGCCTTAGGTCTGCGATTTCTTCGATCGATTCATCCTCCAATGGGTAGTGACCGTCGTTAGTGATGACAATTCAGCCGCCCCTCCGTCCATAGGTCGTTCGACTGCCACGGTTGGCCCACGAGTAATGATTCAATTTGAAGCAATCCTTCTTCCAGTAGACGAGATTTTGGTAGTAATTACAGAAAGGTCATCGATATGATGGACCATCGGTTTGATTTCCGGCTTCTGATCGACGATCTGGTGGTTGCGTTGAATTTCCGACAGACTGTGGATGACGACTATTGTTTGTCACCAATATCGCCTAATGATCCGGCGTTCGACCTGCCAGAGGCCATACCTGAGGATTTCCAAATCTGGTTACGTGTGACCTCCCATCGGACCATTGCATATGCGAGGTCTACTGAGGGCAAAGGTGTCTCTTTGAGAATGTCTCAGGTGATTGCTTCATATGCTGGATTAAATCCAGCCAGAAATTTGAACATCCGTGTACGGATTGAATTTAGCTGTGTTTGTCGATATCGGTCATGCACTTCATTGGATTTGGTTTTCGCCGATCAATCTCCGTCCACTGGGATTTGCACAAGGAGTAATACTCCTCCAATTGTAGCTCACCCCTGCACAATTCTGTCCGCCTTCATCACTAGGTCGAAAATTTGTAAACTGTTCTTGTCAGAATTGAACGTCCGTGCAAGGATCTTCCACAGCTAGAATGAATTCAGGTAATATATGAATTGATCGACAAGTCTTCGATCAATTGATTTGGTGATCCTTTGGAAAACCTGAGTATCCCGTTCCGCCATTCCTTATATCCCAGACTATCTCTTGGTGGTTCTTTGGTATCGACGAAGATATATTCTTGGCGATCCTTACTGATTATTGTCAATTCCATCTTTCTGGCTCATATAACATAATTGTTCTAATCCAATTTCGTATCGATGGTGACAGGAGTATCTTCAACTTCTTTTGATGATTTGTTTGCTGTCTGAGATTCAAGATATCGCTTGAACTGTTGAATCTCCATCTGAGGGATTATGATGTTGTTGGATTTTTCTTTCTCCATGACTCACAGCTTTGCCAGAGATCAACCCTTGGTAAATGATGAGAATCAGGCTCTAGACTTGTTCTGATACCATGTAAAGAAGAGGATTTTAACAAAAGAATTTGGAAAATTTTCTTTGACGATTTCTTATTCACAGTATACGAGTTTATATAGAATTACAATCACATAACTGATCCTACAATCTCGGGATCTTGTAAGGTACAAGATTTCACTTTATCTTTTACACTATTTACACTTTATTACCATCTTTAACACTTCCAAGGTCCCTTCGGAGATATGTTTGGTATGTATGGTGTGTTTGTTATCGAATATTGAGATATGAGAGTTTGGAACCATGAAACTTTGGCCTATTTAGGCCTGTCTAAAGTAATTATGTCAAGAGCTAATGATATTTTTTTTGGTAGGTAAGAGCTAATGATATTGTTAGTAACTTTCCACACTACTTTTGTTTTTCACAAACTATTTTCCTTATAGAATTTAGAGATAAGGGGAGTTTGGAACCATGAACCAGGCCCCCTATTAGGTTTGGGTGGCCGCCCATAAGGAACTTGAGAAGCATACTCAACCAAGATCCGAGAAGTCGTTGGACACCTTCTCGGCATTGGACGGCCCGGGGGCGCCCAACCGTTGGAAAAATTAATTATTTTTTATTCTTGTAAAAAAATCAAAATAAAAAATGTGTATTGGAAATTTCCAAGGAACATGCATTAAAAATTTCCAATGCATTTATGATGCACATGTTTTAATATTTTTAAAAAAAATTATAATAAAAATTATTTTTTATTAAAAAATTGGTTGGTAGGCGGCTGTCCCGCCGCTCGTGAGCGCCCAGCCACTGTGTCCAGGGGTTATTCGGGTCAGATGGCGATTTTTGACCGCCTTGGTAGCCGAAAAAAGCTGACTTCTCGAACACTGTACTCAACACAATAGTTGTGTGCAGCTCAACGCAACAATAAATTTTGTGTTAAGTAGCTGCTCAATTGTTCATGCGCTCAAAAACATGCAGCTAGGCATCCGCAGCCGTTCAGGATTTACCCATCTCTTTCTGAAACACTAATGCATATCTCAAAATATGTACATATATACTCAATTTAATTTAAATTATAAGGATATAAAATAATATGAAAAGTTTGTTTTGAAAAAGTAAAATTTAAGTTTAAAGTCCAACAACATCTTAAGCATGAGGTTGGGAGTTCAGCACCTCATCCCTTAAGCATGAGGTTGAGAGTTCGATTCCCACCCATGTGAATGGAGAAAAACATTTGGCCAGTCCCCTACCACTTAGTGTGCTGACCGAGGGATGGAGGATTAGTCTACTAGCTGTCGGCTGGGGGATACCTTGCAGTACGCAAAATAAAGTCCAACAACATCTTCTATTGCAAATAAGTTAGTGAGTGTATTATTTTTTCCTTAGAGTTGCGACAACTATACATTGATGATGCATCCAAATTATTTCCAAAGATAACACAACTTATAGCCATAATGTAAAGAGCTTAAGATATCTATATTATAAAGCGGGGGAGTTCAACTTAAGTTTTGCCAAAATTTTGCAAACAAAACGACATGTCAGACTAAATCAAATTTCATTGGTGGAGAAAGAAAGAAAAAGAAAGGAAAGAAAAAGAAAGAAAAAGAAAAGAAAAAAAAAGAAAAAAAAAAGAAAAAAAAAGGAAAAAAATAAAAGAGGAAAATGAAAACAAACAAAACCACATCTCCCACACACGTAATTTTACGCAAGCTAATTTTACGCACTAGTAGCTTCATCCATTGACAAGTCAGTATTAGTGAGAAGGGTTTTCTTCATATTCTCCACTCTGATTCCTGACTCGGTTCCAGTTTCTCAGAATTCATATTTGGATCTGTTTTGCCATACGCATTCAGTGGAGGATGTTGGTGATGCGTCATAATGGAACCCAATTGCAATGGGCTAGATCTGCTGGTGCTGCCAAATGGGGATTCTACATTGCCGGGGTAATTAAACCTGGGCATCAGATGGAGCGGCGCGTGAAGTGTGTTTCCAGCCGATGAGATGGAGAGCGGGCACATCTGAGATGTTTCTGACGAGTACGGCGCATGGGATGCTGAGGTATTGCCGGAGGTAGCCATGGAGGAGACATTAATTGGCGCCGGAGCCACGGAGGAGACCATATTCCCGTAACTCATTAGGCTTCCCGGAGATTGGCCGGGCATTTGAGAATTGATTTGTTTGTATGAAGGTGACGTGGAACATTCGCCCTCCTGAGAATTGTGGTGGGACCCTTCATCTCTGTAGCCATTTCCTAAATAATTCTCGCCGGAATTATCGCCGGTTCCACCTTCCGCGAGGGCGTTCGGCGGCGGAGGGTGAAACCCCAACATATGAGAGAAATTGTCCTCGTACGACGGATGGTGCGCCGAACCGAGCTCGCCGTGGGAATGCTGTGCCGATTTCTGCGACGCGGACAAAGAGGAGCCGCTGCTTCTTAGTGGGATGTTGAGGGTGGAGGTATTCGCCGGAGTCGTGCCGGTTCCCGTGGTGGATATGATAGCAGGCTCCGCCGGCTGCAACAGCCACTCAATCGTCTCGCCGTCGGAATTGTGGCCCAGCTCCCTCGTCAGCTGGAAAAACCTTGCCGCGCAAACCACCGGCAACCGGATGCGCAGACCGCGGCCGTCCACTGTCGGACGCCGATCTTTAGTCGACCCCTTCGGCAGCGGCGGCGCCATCGACTGCCCTTGCTTCATCTGCTGTTGTGCCGGTTTCTTGGAGGTGGAGGTGTAATCCACGGCTTCAGATCCTTGAACTTTAGTTGACCTCTTCGGCCGCGCGGCCTCCATCGACTGCACTTGCTTCATCTTTTTTGGTGCCGGTTTCTTGGAAGTGGAGGAGTAATCCGCGGCTTCAGATCCCCGATCTTTAGTCGCCATCGACTGCACTTGCATCATCTTTTTTTGTGCCGGTTTCTTGGAAGTGGAGGTGTGATCCGAGGCTTCAGATTCGGTGGCGATTGCCAGAGCAGCGTCCACCGTCGTCGTCTGTGCGGCGGTTCCCGATGTATTGTGCGAGTGGAGATAGTGCGGTTGTCTGTCATGGAGTCCCGTGTCCGGCTCTGCGACGGCGTCTGTATCGGCCGACGGCGGTTTTGTGGTGGCCGAGTTAGTTTTGTTGTGGGGATTTGAATACGTTGGTTCCATGTGGGATTCTTGGTGGGGTAATCAAATCACGGCCGTGATACATGGCCCCCATCGTACATCCAGCATTTGCTGGGTGCTGCGTACCTGATTGCTCGCTCCACCTGCTAATGGTAACATGTATTTTTGGTGTGAATTCGGTGTCAAAATATTGGGGCATTAAATTATTTTTGTCATCCTTCGCCTCCTTCCTTTGGCAGCCGAAATTCCCACTTCGATTCCCACGGTCAAACCGCTGCCATATCACTGACACCATATCATCACCACTGTAGCATCAACGCCGTATCATCACCACCATAGCAATTTGCCACAACATCATTGTCGTAGCATCACTCTCGTAGCATCTCTGCCGTCGAACGGAGCATTCTGGTTGGATTTGATGGAAGAGGTGATTAAGCCGTTGCTGGGTTTCTTGAACAAGATGAAACCCAACAATTAACAGATTCGTGTGTGGATCACAATGAAAATGCATGAAATTAAGTACATACGAAGCGATAAGAGTTTAAATCAAATGGTGTCAATAAATTCGTGCATGGATGACAATAAAGAGGGGCAACTCAAGACTACATTTTCTTGCCTATCTATGTCATTCATGTATGAATCTACGTATCAAATACTTAATACTTCATCGTTTTATGTCCATAAATGTAAGATCATGCTATTTGAGCACAAATAACTCAAGCATATAACAAATCCACACATAAACCAGCAAGCGAAGAGATTTAATCCACAAAAATTATAGCATAGACATCATAGTTTTGGCTCAACCGAGCCTCGAGTCTTCAAGATTTAGCTCATGCTTGAAGCATGAGCTGATACAAATATAAATTAAGCGACGAGAGAAGCCATGGAGTCCGTTGTAATCAGCTTCAAAGAGAATTCTCCGTCGGAGCTCCGCCTGACCCTCACTGCTTGAATCACCAATTTGCCTTTTCCGCACCACCCTCCATGTAAATTGTGAGATACAAGAGTTGTAAGGGGTTGGTCTGTCATTGTCTTATTTCTCCAAAATGGTATTATATCTATTGGGTGGTTGTTGGACTTTTCCCGAATTATCTAGTTTTTGTCTCCTTGGCCCATATGACTCCAAAATGTGTATAGAATTGCATATCACACGTCCATACACTGTATAAGTACTAGGATACACAAATAAGCATAAATCAAACCATAATATAAGTGATTAGGGCATGTTTTCATAAAAAGTACTAAGATAAATAAGCTCAAAACATATTTGATGTGAGTTTATCAACCCTCTTCCTCGAAGATATCAGGATAGTATAAAGAACACCTTGTGAAAGAAAATCAAAAATAACTATTAAACTGTGCATCGTGCACGTCCCCGTATAGTCGAGAATCCTAAATTTATTGTCAGGTCCCGTTCACGAGCATCTTACATGGCCCCATATATGCAGACTGCGTGTATCC
The DNA here is from genome assembly GCA_025802335.1 of Pinguicula primuliflora. Lineage (NCBI taxonomy): Eukaryota > Viridiplantae > Streptophyta > Magnoliopsida > Lamiales > Lentibulariaceae > Pinguicula > Pinguicula primuliflora. Next base: position 15,041 of record JAOYMZ010007193.1, read on the forward strand.
CGGCATACGTCGTGTACCCAGATTGAGATTCATTACCTTTCTCTCCCTGTGGGAAATATCAATGATTTATTCTGACTGACCATCGCATAACAACACTTCTAGTTTAAGCATCTAGGAAACCTCATTGTGCTTCAATCAACACGCTGACCACACAACTTCGTGAGCTTGAAAATTGCCTCTAATGCCCAAATCTGTTTAAATGGAGCTCACATACATCTTACGTAAATTTTCATATTAATAAAATATACATATGAGAACCTACATTAATGAAAAACCACTTACATGTTAAGTAAACTGGAAACCTGTTAGGTGTAGATCTCTTTATAGATTGCTTGGAGTTTTTTCCCATCATTCTCTTTGACGCTTCAGTCTAGGTACTTTGTATGGAGGGATTTTTGTACCATGCTCTTTTTTTTTTATTTCCATGTAAGACTTACTGTTCCGTGGATAGACTTTAAATGTTGTCAAATCATTTATAATGCTCAGAGCAAGACCATCAACATTTTTCTTATAATCACTTGCTAGGATCTGACCATCTAAAAGGTATAAGAGAGAGATCTTAATCCTATCCTATGAGAGTTACTCCTCGGTATCCTCATTAGACATTTTGATTGTCTTCTCTTCCTCCTCCTTTAGGTTCTTCTCCTTTTGGTTCTTCATACTCTTCTTCTTCTTTGGATTATTCGTTATCGTTTCTCACTTTTTTTTTTAAGTTGTTGAAAGGTGTCGTTCGTATACGTGTCTTGTATATGATTATCACTCACCGAAGGATCCGTCATTGGTACCTTCGAGCTGTTCAACCCAGTTACCATGACAAACACCTTTGTCTCAAACCGGATTGACTTTTCCTCTAGGAGAAATCATAGCTCGAATCGCTTAGGCATTTTGATATGTCTGAGCAGTAAAAAATGAGCAAGTTGCCTGAAGGATGTTCTCCTTTTGAATGTCCAAGAGCTGTCCAAATCCATGAGATAACCCAAACATGTACTTCGAATTCGATCAAGTTCTTTTTCACTCAACCGCTTCTTTATTTTCCCTATAATCCGCAGTGACTGGCGCACCATCACCTTAACAGGGAACTCCTTGTGTGCTCTGTCTTATACCTCCACTGGTAGGTATGTGAAAGAGCCTACCAGTTGAGGTGCATTAGTCGGTATGCACACCTGTGTATAAAAAGTAGAAAACAACCAAATAAAACTTCAAATTCATTCTTAGAGAATCGTTCTCAACATGTCGTAGTCACGTAAGTTAGTTAAGCGAACCTCAAAATCATAACCCACCAGAGTTGATTTATCATGTCGCAAATCGCAATGTACAACGTAGCGGAAGATTCTGAGATGGGGAATGCCCTGCAGTGTGTCTACTTGAGTCATCACCCCCACTAAAATCCCCAACATGCGACGTTTGCGATTCGACCATCATTTTTGTCGCCTGAGACTTTGACGAGTCGTCCATCATTCTTTATGTCTGCAGCAGTGAAGTAGGTTGGATATACTGCGTGCGCATCGGAATCATATCATTTACAATATCAGCAATTGTTCTGTCCACGCCTCCACGCGTGTCTGAGGATTTCTCTGGCGACATGTTGAAGAATTCAAGTCGAAGTTTTCGATTGAAGAATTTCGGGTTTTCCCAATTTTCTGAGCAGAGATTTTCGTTACAATTGATATGAGAAAGTAAAAGTCTTCCAATGGTGCTAATAATTTAGTTATTTTATTTATTTTTCTTTTTTTAAATGTTTGTTAAGTAAAAAGAATCATAATAGCCATTAAAAAGTGAATAGAAGATTATTTTTGGAAATAGGTAGGTTATCCCATTATTCGTTCAGAGATAGTATGTGAGAAATTTGACAAATTTTTTTCTATCTCGTTCGTTATTAATGATATTAATTAATCATATTTAATAACGTCGAACTCCCAGAAGCTTACCGTTTTCATGGAAACCGGTTGTGACAACAAATTTTAGAAGACTAGTGCCTCCTAAAAAAGATATTAACCACCCTCCCACAAAAAATAATTGCCTGAGAAATTCACTGCAGCCTAAATTAAATATCGAGAAAAACATCGGCGACGGTGGGTTCGTCGGGGAGAGGAGCTGACACTAACGGTAAAATGGAGCAGGAAAGAGTTCATCGTCAGAGTCCTGGGCGACGATACTGTGGGGGAACTCAAGAGCGGGATTGTTGAGAAAAAAGTTGTCCCATACCGGTTTCATCAAATCAAATTCACAAGTATAAATAGGATTGTGGGATTAGTCCACACACGCGCACCTGCACACATGAGGCCTGAGCCAGAGAGAGGCGGGTCTGTTTTCTAACATGGTATCGGAGCGGGCAGTCTGATGCCCGGGAGTGTTTTGGGAAAGTCCGGAGTAAATTGGCGGCTCAATGGGCCCATGAAAGTTTGGTCCAATTTGGGCATTGTTTCAGTCACAAGGGCAGAACTAGGGGGTGGCCAGCCCGTGATACGGCCCGGGCTCGATTTTGAGTTTTTCAAGAATATAATATGCTCGAATTAGGTCCGCCCCAATAAAAAAAATTTAGCTCAGGACCATATATGAGTCTGTTTCCGCCAGTGGTAAAATTTAGCTCGGACCTAAATATAAGTATGGTTCCGCTCCGCCAATAGTTACAGGAGGCTTCAATTATTATTTACAATGTCATCATAATTATTTTCGAAAAAATCACGAATATTGAGTTTAACCATTTGAGGGAAGTGTTGGATTAAACTTCATACCGGTTTTATAATCACTAACCATAAGCACTCCGTTTTCTAACACGGATATGTGAGGCTGCGAAGTGCTGCCCAAACGGCAAAAGCTTCTTTAGCCTAAAATCGGCAACAAACTCGCCGAAGATTCTCTTTTTCTTTCTAAGATTCCGCTCAAGGCCTCACTCAAACTTACATTGATAGGGTACTGCTTCACTTGACGTTTGTTTTACAATTTCTAGGAATTGTGGAATTTATATTATGAATTTTCAGTTTTTGGTTAGGATTGCTTCAGATGGTCTTGACGTGTGTATTATGTCTGTTATCCTCGAAATCTCTTCTGCGTTTCCATGTTGATAATTTTACACTTGTTACTGATATTTTCCGAGTCAATATGAGGCAGATATTTGATATTTCTTACGGAATTTGCAGTACAGCTGAGAAAGATTTAACTGTGGATCCTGTGGAATCCCCGGAGATTATTGATGATTTTGAAATTGGGCGAGATGAAGCTGTGGATATTAAAGATAATGAAACCAATAAACAGAAATTAAGACATCGTATTGAGCAGTATAAGGTCCATTCTCTTCTATGATTTTAGTCTTCGCATACCAGATTATGTTAATCAACTTAATCGTATGTGAAGCTTAAATTCCGAGTTTCTTTTCTGTATATCTCTGAAGATGATGATTTTCTGGCCCTTTCTGTTAGATTGAACTCCTGAATCTCAGTCGTCCATGCAAAAAATTGCTTGTTCTGGACATTGTTTTTTAAGTGACAGGTTCAGGTAAACCCGAAACCTGCAAGTTTTTTGTGCAGGTCTATTGACATATCCTAATTTCGTAAAGTTCATCAGTTTCCATCAAGCTAGGCCAGCTCTTTGGTGTTCATCATTTTTTATTACTCAACCACAACTCATATTGGGAACACTGGAGATGTTGAATATCTGTGCATTGTACTCTATTTGGGCTTTAAACCACAGCCAAAGCGTCTCATATTCCTTGACTTTCAGGCACAGACATCTCAGATGCTGTACTGGACCGGGTGGATTTCAGTAAGGCCAATCTCGAAGGGATTTTTTCCAGCACTCCTCTTGCACCCTTGTCAAATATATTACTCACCTGCTTGGAGGAAAGACCGATCTTCTCGAGATCAGTAAGGGAGTCACTACGGCTTGTTTCCCTTAGTTTGATGATGTAATCAGCCATTTTGGGTCCAATTCCCTTTGTTTCCATTAGCTCGTCCCTGGTAGCTGTATTCAAGAATTCGATGTAACCATGGATAAGAGAGGCCTTTAAACTACAACTCCGAGCAATAAATTTATCAGGCGGGGTGCTTATATATGGGAAGCCATTTTCTCCATCATCAAACATCGAATGTTGCTCAGTAGGAGCCTTGGGATCAAAACATGACTTTTCAATGTCGGAGTTAATGGGAGAATAGAGTTTTCTATGGGCACTTCCAAGTTGCAAAATATGCGCATTCACTGGTGACAAGTTGAGAGCATCAACATATGGTTCATTTACTGCTGCTTCTTTATTGGTTAACAATGGTTCACAGGAAAGGTTGGGAATTGATTTAGATTCATCCCCGTTAGCTGTCTCTCAATGTTTTTCATTAGTTACACCAGTAACATGGCTTCTGGCTTCTGGCATTAGGTCTGTATGATCTCTATCATTGAAGAGATTTCTCCCAACTTGGCACGAACCCTTTGCTTTGACTTCACATCTTGTTCTCTAACAGCATTACTTTCAAAACGAGTGGAAAGACTTACACTATGCCGGGAATGATCAGCAACCTGGTCTAATCCATCTCTCTGTATCAGTCATCTTGTCTGCGTGCAAGTGTATAGGAAGCAGCCTTAGGATATCATATTACGAGATCTATTTGGATAAATGCTATGATTTGTTAGAGCCGAAGGAAAATGAGGTTAACGTTTGGAATGATAAAGATGGGCAGATCATCTCAAGGGATTAACTCAAGTTGAAGTGAATTCTATAGATCAATTCAATGACATTTTCTAGTATGCTATTCAGAGGCGTAAGGTGTCCCGCACTGGCCTAAATGATGAATGGAGCAGGAGCCATGGGGTTCTAGTCATTACAGTTTGCTCCTCGTTCCATGACAAAGCTGTAAATGTTGTCACGGGGAAGCTTAACCTCATTGATTTAGCAGGAAATGAAGACAATAGGACGACGGGGAATGTAGGAGTTCGTCTTCTGGAGAGCTGCAAGATAAACCAATCTCTATTTGTACTCTCAAAAGTGATTTATGCATTTAATAACTGCAAATCTGCAGTACCTTACAGAGAGAGCAAATTAACACGAATACTACAAGATTCTCTTGGAGGGAAAAGCCGTTCTCTTATGGTTGCCTGTTTGAATCCAGGAGAGTACCAAGAATCTGTTCGTACGGTTAGTTTGGCATCTAGGTCACGCCGTGTTTCTAATTTTGTGAACTCACCAGACAGAAGTAATGTTAAAGTTGACATGGAAGCAAAGCTTCTTGCACGGCTGGAATCAAAAGGAAAAATGAGAAGTGCTCAGGGAATCAGGGGGTCTCCTTCTCCATTTCATTGTGCAACTCGTTTTGAAAGTAATGCTGTTAGAGAACAAGATGTGAAGTCAAAGCAAAGGGGTTCGTGCCAAGTTGGGAGAGGAATTCAAGGTGTCTCCTTCTCCATTTCGTTGTGCAACTCGTTTTGAAAGTTAACGCTGCTAGAGAACAAGATGTGAAGTCAAAGCAAAGGGGTTCGTGCCAAGTTGGGAGAAATCTCTTCAATGATAGAGATTATACAGACCTAATGCGAGAAGCCAGTAAACATTGGGAGACAGCTAACGGGGATGAATCTAAATCAATTCCCAACCTTTCCTGTGAACCATTGTTAACCAATAATGAATCAGCAGTAAAAGAATATGTTGATGCTCTCAACTTGTCAGCAGTGAATGCGCATATTTTGCAACTTGGAAGTGCCCATAGAAAACTCGGTTCTCCCATCAACTACCACATTGAAAAGTCATGTTTTGATCCCAAGGCTCTTACTGAGCACCATTCCATGTTTGATGATGGAGAAAATGGCTTCCCATATATAAGCACCCTGCTTTTACTGCTATCATGATTTCAGTCATTCCAGCAGAGAAGTAGAACAGTACAATATTAATGACAGCCTGAGTAAGATCGTTTTTCACATGTTCCTGATTCTTAGATTGATTCAATGGCCAATTTATTACAGCAACAAGCATAAAAAAATGATCAGAGTTAGTTCAAAAGAATCAAAATTACTAGGATACTATTTATTCAGTTTTTTTCGATTTTTTTTATTCTTGAATTAATTGTCTGGGGGTTACCGTGTTCACTTTCCAGACGATACTGGAATGTTATATGGGATTCGGTATTACAATGATATGATTTTGCAATCTGGGAAGGATGGTAATGTGCAGACAAAAATGCTGCTGCATAAAGATCCAGGGATTTTCAGTTTCACGGAAGGATGGGCATTTCCCGGATATCTCTTTCAATGGCGAAGAATGTGTGATGCCCCCTTCACCAGAGGACGCCAAGGCTCCCAAATGCAGGACATTTTGATGCACAACCAGTTTGCTCTCTAATTTTTTTTATATGTAATGTCAGATTTGAAGCGAGAAGTGTAATTATCACTCCCATACCCATTAAGGCTGAGTTTGGTAGTCAGGACAAAATAAACCTGATTTTGGAAAACTGTAGGCTAATCGGAATCCTTCAGTAATCCTGTTTGATAATAACTGTATTTCAAGAAGGACAACTGTAACTGTCCGTTTGATATCAGGGGGATTATAGTAGAATTTCGGCCATAATATGTATCATTTACCACTTTGCCTCTTACTGTAGCATTTAACAAAAACATGTTTTATCAAACATAACGGCAGCTCCTGAATACGTGCTTAACAGAAACATATCTGACTTCAAACAAAACATATGCTAACAGAAAAAAAAACTTCTTGCAACATAAACATATCCGGAAAAAATAGTTCAACAAAAATACAATACAACACAAATAAAAAATGTAACAATCACCACCAAAGTCACAGTCACAGTCCGAAAATAAAGAATTCACCACCAAAATCACAGTTTACACAATCCAACTCAAACAGAACCATAGTTGCGTGCCTGCATGTATGTCGCCCACAAATCGGTCGCTAGTTCATCACAGAATTCATTCCACCCTCGCGATGAGTTAACAGATTGTATGTGCTCATTACCCATATCAGTGTTAAGAACAGCATCATCCAACACAACGTCAGTGCGTGTATTATGTAGGAGTGGATCCTGTGGGGTAACCTGTATTGTGAAGGAGTGTGCAGGCGAGTATGATCACTGTGTTTTCACAGAATAGAAGAAAGGACTGCGAAGAATGGCAAAACATTTTTTTAAATCCTAAATGTCCGTTCAATAATGTTTCGTGCCGACGCATGATGCATGTTAAATAGCTCCTTATAATTTTGTGGCCTACGATTCTCAGGATCCCATTCTTGCAGGTGATAACGAGTCTGGCTATATGGCGTTAGAAAACCTTCGCCATTAGTGTATCCACTGTCGCACAAGTAATAAGTTCCTGAAAATCGGCATATTATTTACCAAAGTAAACTATGTTACTTACAAGTTAA